>JANXHW010000013.1:10952500-11037500 GCA_026170595.1 Plestiodon gilberti rubricaudatus | reverse complement strand
TAAGTCCGACTCCCAAACCACTACACCATCCTGGCTCCTGGTTTAGGAGCGAAACATTATAAAACGACCAGAACAACCTGAAAAATGCTTCCTTTTATTAACTCAAACTCAAAGTGGCTTATAGTCCATGATGATGATTATAAACTGCCAGCCAGCATCTGGCAGTGGGGCGACTATATGATACAGGAAGCTAGACTAGATGGGCTTTTGGCCTGATCCAGCAGGGCTCTTCTTATGTTCTTATCTGGTAGGCTGTGACTAACCAAAATAACAACAACAACAACAACAACGTAGATGTTAAGGTGGATAGTAAATATTTGCTCTTGATTTCTATAACAATGGTCTTGCACCTTCCCACCCATCTCACTAGGGGACACGTGTTCATTGTTTCTGAGAATTCTCAGAAAAAGTTTCAGTCTTTCTGAGACTTTTCCAAGAAAGCTTGACGCGCACGCATACACAGAGAGGTTTCACCCTCCTGCTTCTCCCCATCAGTACCCTCTCTTTCCGCAAGCAGACTGGAGGGGTGGAAGAACCAGCAACATTTTCTAAGCCAATTCTGAACAAGGTTCCAAGCCAATTCTGGCCAAGCCAATTTCGAACCAAGATGCTTCTAAGCATGTTGACTGACTAGTGCTTTATTTCCTACCGGGATGCATGGGACTTGCAGTTTCCAATGCCTCCCAGTCCAATGTATTCATTTGGGAGACACAGGGTACTACAACTCCTTTGCACCTTGGAGAAAATGGCTGCTTCTGAAGCAGTCTTCTTTTCTATTATTTCATTAGTACCGTTGGGACGAAGTGCAGCTGTATACTTATGTGGGCCAAAGGGGTGCATTCAGGAACACCTCTGGGGGTGGGGGCCCTCAACATGTTTCCTGTCCTTGGTAATTCCAAAGCAATATTCCCACCTGCATCAAGCAAACCAAGCCTATTTGCTAACCCTCCTGGGTTCTGTTTCTCAGTCACATAAGTGTGAAGGAATGTAGCAAGCTGGAATGTGGCTTTTTATATAGATTGATAGATAGATCATTGTACCGACAGTAACCGTTTTTACTGCAACTATAAATGTAAGTTGCAAGTTTAATCTACTAGCTGGATTCCCATACAGAAATACAGATGAGGAGATACAAGGTCACCTAAGGGGGAGGAGGAAACACATTTTGGGCCTTTTATATATTTTTTATCCATCAAACATTTCAGAGATATTCAAAACCTTTAAGTGGCATTGCATGCATGAGTGTCGCCAAGAGCTTTAGAACTTTCACCCAGGGAAACATCTCTGTAGCAATGGAGCAGAAGCATTTTCCACTTGAGATAGCAGAACTGAGCGAGTAAATATATTTTCTTAGAAGAAAAAGAAAATCTTCTATCTGTACCATCAGTGCTCACCGCAGATAATCTCAATGGCCTTTTCTTTCTGCATTTGCAGAGATTTTCGTGTTGCTCAGTGAACTCGGGGGGGGGGAGGAGAAAGCTTTTACACAAACACAACTTTGTGAACTTTTTGTTGAAAAGCAGTATATAAATACTGTTGTTGTTGTTGTTGTTGTTGTTGTTGTTGTTGTTGTTGTTGTTGTTGTTGTTGTTGTTGTTGTTGTTAACTCGGGGAAGTTTTCAAATTTTCTTGCCAGACCCAACTTGAGGAGGGCATTTTTGCTAGCGGTGCCAGATCTCAAGTTTTTGGCCTGAGACTCGCATTTTGGAGGGACATCTCAGGATTTCCATTTCCCAGAGGTCAGGTTTGGGAGGGTCTGTGTGTTATATTTTGGAAGCCCACCATCAAAGCCTATCCCTGTTTTCCATTCAAAATGGAGTGGCCCCTGGTGGCAAGCCATTCCGCCTTCTCTCATTGGCCTGGAAGGCAGGGATGTGGATCACGTTTCTGACTCCAAGTCTTGAGTCAAGTCCCAAGTCTCTGGGTCCAAGTCTCAAGTCAAGTCCCAAGTCTTTGCCCCCCAGTCCCGAGTCTTTGGTTGCGAGTCCCTATCTATTTAATGGGGGAAATGGGTTTAAACTTGAATAAAATTTGACTTGTCGTAAAAGGCTCCAAGTCTCGAATCGAGGCTTTCACAATCACCAAGTCAAGTTCGAGTCAAGTCATTGACGCAACTTGAGTCCAACTCAAGTCCACGTCAATAGACTCAAGTCTATGTCACTGCTGGAAGGCGAGGAGGAGGAGTTATACAGCAATGTCACTGACTGCAACAGTATTTTAAGACCACCTTTTATAAATAGTTTCACTCATCAGTCAGAGTTTCACTCATCAGCCAGAAAACATGGCCATTTTCCTTCAGAAAAAGTGAGAAAATTCCTTCCAAAAAGAAATCAGAAGTTCCCTGAACACATAATGTGTCATCGCCAAACTTCCTGGTTGCTGAGCTCCAGGCTGTGCGGAGCTCAGCAAGGAATTGTGCAGCTGCGCAGTTTAAAATGCTTAAGAAAACCAACCCCCAAAGCGACAACTTCCTAAGCATGTCTTTGAGTTTTCCAGGGCTTTTCATTAGGCTGAATGTCGAGCAAAGCAAACAAGGGTCATGGTGGCCCCAAAAGCCTGCAGTTTCTTACGGCCTTAAGATAGTGGACAGGAGGAGAGAAGCAGATTCATCTGTTGATGAGCCTCATTAGTTGCCAGACAATATCTCAGTTTCCACCCAAGGGTCCTGGGAAGATGACAAAGAGACAACAGTGAAATCCAGCAAAATCCAGCAGTTACTCTGTTCCATCCCCAGTGCAAACTGGAGCACACAAGGGGGCCTGCCAAGCAGAAAACCAAAGTGTGGCCAGATGACTACATACCTACTTTTGAATAATTCTTTAATGGAACCCATTCAAAACAATGCCGCCCAATCTCAGATTGCTTGGTCTAATGTTTGCCCTCTCCCATGTAGATCTTGTAAACTGAACCATCTCTCTTAACTTCTAAAGTCTCTGCTCTCCCCCACTGCTTGCAGGCCACCAATATGTTCGATGTACTTAGCAAGATCCAAATCAGGAAACATATGTTCACCCTTCACTAATTGCATGCGAAGAGAGGACTCTCTGGAGAAGACTCTGATGCTGGGAAAGATTGAAGGCAAAAGGAGAAGGGGAAGGCAAAGGATGAGATGGTTAGACAGCATCACAAAGGTTAGACAGCATCACCGATGCAACAAACATGAAAATGAGCGAACTCAGGAAGATAGTGGAGGACAGGAAGGCCTGGCGGGATGTGGTTCATGGAATCACGAAGGGTCGGACACGACTTAACGACTGAACAACAACATCCAGATGAGATTAATTGGATCATCCAGTCTTACTAGCTCAAAGGGACTCTCAAAGAACCCCCCCCACACACACACACAATCTCTGTATTTTATAGAAACACACACTACTCAATAAATAGCACCCAATCTACCCGTTATGCAGAATAAAGTGGCTAAACTGAGGCGGTAGAATTCTGGACTGTTTCACTTCTGTCTGCAGTGAGGAAACCCATGCAACAAATTCATTGCATATAGTAAACCAGAAAATCGGGGAGAGGTCTGCACTATACACCCAAGGCTGGCACTATACACCCAAGGCCCATCCATGAGGCCCACTGAAATGGTTGCCTCAGACAGTAGATTGGTTGGGATGGGGTGCCTGTCTCTGTCCGCCAACTTGCCTCTACTGCTCTTCCTTCTCATTTCACTCCCTGTATTGGAAAAAGAAGAGGGAGACAGAGAAGAAGAGGAAGTGCAGTTTGTGTGTGTGTGTGTGTGTGTGTGTGTGTGTGTGTGTGTGTGTGTGTGTGTGTGTGTGTTGCAGCTGCTGCTATCCCCATATTGCAGATGAGAAAGACAGAGGCTGAAAGAGAGTAACTTGCATAAGGCCTACCTAGTGAGGTCATGGCAGAGGTGAGATTTGAACCAGGGAAGGCTCGATTCACAGCTCAGGCTCTTAGTCCCTCTATTGCTACTCTACAACACCAGAATAAGGAAAAGCCACTCATCCCAGTACTGGCTGGGATGTGTTAACCAGACAATTCTGAGTGTATCAGCAGCAGCATTGTTTCAGTTGGTGTGTTTTTCCCCCCTTCTTTTCTACTTAGTGTCCCTGCTTGAACTGTTTCTGGAAATGTGCAGTAAACAGGCCGGTTGCTGAGCACCAACTCTACTCTCCGTCGTCATACGCTGACGCCTGAGAATCTGCATGGTGAATGTTTATCCTTTCCCCGTAAGCACCCCCAGGAGGTTCTGTTCAGCGAAGGCAGGCAGGGTGGGCGATGGCAGAGGAAACGTGGCGACTGGCCAATGGCAGCTGCGGACCTTCCTCTCGAGCAGCCTCCCTGAGCTGCTCCTGCAGCCCACGCGAGAACCAAAGGACAGGCTCAGGCCGCCATCTGCCACCATCCGCCAGGGGAGGAAACAGAACGCTTTGGCTATCTGCTTCTGTCCTTTTGACATTTGCCAGGCTTCATTCCTGGGCCTGCCCATGTAGCAGAATTTCAGCAAGCAGCCATTAGCGACTCAAAGCTGCCCTGCGAGCAGGAGCCAAGCGAGGAAGGCAAGCGAAGGAAATATCCACACTTGTGGGACCATCTGCTGCTCTCTGCTCCTATGTTTGGAAGAACGGTTTCTTCTCTATGTAGCTCTTTTCTGAAGATATTCTCCCTGCATTCACTAAAGTCAGGAAGTAGAGTCAAGTCCGCTAACCATGCGGCTGATGCTGATGTGCCCACCAGTCACTCCTCCCATTTGTCCACAAGAGGCAGAGCTGAGCATGTGGAGAACGCTCAGAATGTCATTTGGAACTTGGTCTCTCCAGAGTCCCAGACTGCATGGATGATCGGTCAGTCAATTCTGTTCCGCCCACTGCAGACAAATGGGATCATGGCCAGAAATCAGGTTTCTGGCCAGTGACAAAGTTAGCAGGCACAAGCCGGCTGCCCCCTTCTGTGGAGCCACAATATTTGTCCAAACAGGGCTCTTTAAAAGCCATATGTGTCAAATATTATGTTGTGAATGACTTCCATGTATTGTGGATGACCTTCCTGAGAAAGTGGGATTGCAATCCACATAATACATATGTACTGTAGGATTCAAACACATGATGATTCCTCACCTGCAGACAGAAGTGAAGCAGTCCAGAATTCTACCACCTCAGTTTAGCCACCTTATTCTGCATAATGGGTAGATTGGGTACTATTTATTGAGGGAATACAGGAGTGTGCATGTAGCCAGTGTTGGCTCCAGGTTACTGGAGGCACTAGGGCAGTGATTTTCAACTAGTGGGCCATGGCACATTTGTGTGCTGTGAATGGTCTGCAGGTGTGCTGTGGCAGTTTGGGGCAGGGTTATTTATTAGTAGGACCATTGGGGGATGTGAGTCGTGTGTCCCCGTCCCCCCCGGCAACATGGCATGCCTTGTCAATTGTCAAAAAACTAATGGTGTGCCTTGACAATTTTAGCGTCTTGTCAGTGTGCCGTGAGATGAAGAAGGTTGGAAATCGCTGCACTAGGGCAATACACTGCACTAGACCCCCCCCCATGGTGGCCCCCTCCCTCCCTCCTGAGGGCACAACCACTGCTGCTGCTATAGAGGCTTCAAGTGTGGGTTCAGCCCGAAGCTCTGGTGCCCAATGATATCCCCTGCACATTGCAATCAGCTTTGAATACCTCTACCGCAGAGGAATACATTAAAGGAACTGTGAATCACATCACGATCGTTTACCGAAGAGACACAAACACTCACAGCCTTATCGGAAGGCAGAAGAAATAAACCAACAAAACATCCCTTGCCGTGGAGTCTCGCTGTACACACCTGATGCTGGGTCACAGCCTCCGCCGTTTTTTCTGCTCTGATATTTCTGATTATATCTGCATAAATCTCGAAACGACAATACCGGTGGGCCTCGGTGGCCAGGGAAAGTTATTTCTAGCATACATACCGTCTTTGAGGAAATGTAAATTGGCCTTTGCAAACAAACACAACACACACACAGAGCCTCAAGGAGAAGGTGGAGACTGGAACAAGGAGAAAAAAAAATCTCTTGGCTCTGTGCCTGGCTCTGTGATCAGAGGTGCCAATGACCCTCTTAGTAGGGTAAAAACACCTTCCCAGCAGGCATTCCTCAATGACACGGGTGGTGCGTGCAAATGGGCAACCAGGATAATCAAGACAGCGATTCTGATTCTGGGAGCGTTCTTCTAGGATAGCCGTTTGCCGTGCTGTGCCAGGTGCGTTTGATTAAACCCCTGGCCAAGAAGAATGCAGCAAAACATCAGGAAAAGGCCAGATGTGCTGGAGACAGATTTGCAAGCCACTCTGCTGTTGTCCCGGGACTTTTTTTTTAATTGAGCCTTTTGCAGAATTTGTGCACAAGGATGAAAAAAAAAACACACTGCAAAAGGAACTTGCTAATAGGGTATTAAGAGAAATGATGGAATCATTGCAGAATAAAGGCTACAATGGAATGTAGGAATAAGCCAGGTGCCTGAGGGGGGACATGATAAAGACATATACAATTATGCATGAGATGGATAAAGTGAAGTTCTTTTCCCTCTCGCACAGCACCAGAACCAGGGGACAGTCACTAAAAATATGGGACATATTCTCACGTTGGCTGTTTGGGAAGGACTTGATTGGTGGTGCATCAAGAGGGTCTTTTTAGTGGTGGCACCTTGCATGCGGAACTTTCTGCCTTTGAAGATCAGACTGGCCCCTTTTCTGCCTGTATTCTGATGGCAGCCAAAGACCTTTGGTGTATAGTCTGGTTCTGCTGCTCAAGGCTTTGCTCGGGTCTCTTAGCTGCTTTGTAATTGGAGTACTGTTCTTATTGCTGATTGTTTACCGGTAATTTGTTGTTTTTTATGTGTATAGAACCCGCCCTGCCTCCAAGGGACTCAGAGCAGTGTATGTGGCTCCTTTAAGGTAAAGGTAAAGGTATCCCTTGACAATTAAGTCCAGTCGTGTTCGACTCTAGGGAGCGGTGCTCATCTCCGTTTCAAAGCCGAAGAGCCAGCGCTGTCCGAAGACATTTCCATGGTCATGTGGCCGGCATGACTCAACACCGAGGCGCATGGAACGCTGTTACCGTCCCGCTGATGCGGTACCTATTAATCTACTTGCAATTTCTTGCTTTCGAACTGCTAGGTTGGCAGGAGCTGTCGCATGGATTCGAACTGCCGACCTTTCGATTGACAGCTCATGGTTCAGTGGTTTAACCCATTGCGCCACCCACTGGCTCTATGTGGCTCCTTTTAAACCTCACAACCAAGCCTGCGATGCAGGCTTTAATGGCATTTCTTAGCCAACTTGGGCACCTTCCTATTGGGGTGGGAAGGGTAGGATGCAAATAAATTAAAACATATTTAAATGCAGTTGTTTTTTCCCCCAGTGATGGCAAACAAAACATCTGGATTGATTTATTCTTTTTAGCAGAGGAGCATGGACTGGAAATCAAAGGAAATTGGATGAAGTTATGACGGAATGGAAACAGACAGATCCATTCAGCCCATTCCCTTCCGCCTTATAAAAACCCCTCCCCTGCAGCATACTGAGCTAAATGGTCCCTCCCTGTCCATCTCTTGGAAAGTGAGCCTAGCTTTGCTCGTAAAGTGAAAATCAACCGTGCGCCATGCCAGAGACGAGCAGCTGCATGCATATCCTACTCCGTATGTTAATTAGCGTTCATTAGAGGAGGGAAATTGGGTTAGGGAAGAAAAACGCCCTGCGATGCTCACAGTTTAGTTTGAGATGCACAGTAATAGATATAAATAAAAGATTATTGTTGGCCTCTCTCTCTCTCTCTCTCTCTCTCTCTCTCTCTCTCTCTCTCATTCCTGCTTTCCCCCTATATATGGGAGGAAAAATAACCACCTCCCGCAGTGGTGAGGAATTTGGATGAAGCAATGTTTCATTCTGACACAAAGGCATATTGCAAGGGGGTCAGCAATGCCCTGATGCTAAAATGTTACTTAACACCAACAATTGGCCTGCCAGAGAAACTACTAAACCAGTGGTTCCCAAACTGGGAGGCGCGGCTCCCAGGGGAGCTGCAGAGTGCCACGGAATTCTTTCGGAAAACAGTGCAATGCTAATTTGCAGACATCCAAATAATGTAATGGGGAGCTAATGGTCGCCAGCGGTCAAGGGAGCCGCAGGTCGAAAAAAATTGGGAAACACTGTACTAAACCATAATTGGGGCAGTTACACACACACAAGAGACACCCATCCTATGCATGCCTAATCAGAACTAAGTCCCGTTACTTCCAGAGAAAGTGTGTCTAGGAGTGCAACCTAATTTGCCTTTTCCTCCACCCCAAAACATGATTCACAACTCCTTCCTTTGCATGGCTACTAAGAAGTAAGTCCCATTGTGTTCAATGGGGCTTACTCCTAGGAAAAAGTGTTATAGGATTGCAGACTCATTTGCCTTGCCCCCACCCTGAAATGCGATTCACAGCCCCGGGTCTACTTAGACAGGTCTAAGGGGAGAGAGAGAGAGAGAGAGAGAGAGAGAGAGAGAGAGAGAGAGAGAGAGAGAGAGAGAGAGAGAGAGAGAGAGAAATCCTGCCTTTAGATCTGAGAGCAATTATCAAAAGCAAGAGTTGGGTTTCAAACTCTCTTATCCCAATGCATCTGCCCTCCGAAAGTGACTCCTACAATTGGGACTTCAGTCAACAAGATGCCAGCATTTGAAATAGGATCCACCAGCATCCCATGGTTTGATCTGAAATGGAGGCAGAGAGCAAACATGCAGCTATTCGGTGGGAAAACAGACCCATGAGTCACATCCGTGAGTCTCAACTCACATGGGATTTGTGACCACACATTCACTGCAATACAGGGCTTGCTTCGTAGCAAAAGCCATCTTAGTTGCTTCTCCCATGCTGCCAGTCATCCTTTGGCAGACTTCCGGTGTCTGCATGTATTCCAGACACACTGGTCCTTCAAAAGGGCTGGGAGTCCACTCTCCCCACCCTAAAATGATCATACACTCCACCTCAGGAAGGGGGGAAAAAAAGGAACAACTGAGAATTTTTCATGCATTGGTTCCACTTCAGAAATGAGATCAGAGGATTCAAGCAGAAATCTGGACGAGAATTTCAGAAGCATCTGAATTTTCGTAATGGGTTTGTAGATACCTAGTGGGAAGGAAAGTGATCTAGGAACCTGCCTTTACCGATGTCAGAACATCAGTCCCTCTGTTTCAAATAGTGTCCACTGACTTGTTAAATGTTCTTCAGGTCTTTTCCTGATAGGGACTGTACCTGAGGTCTTCTGCATGTGAAGTACAGGTGGGCCCCCATATCTGCGCCTGGGGATATGTTCCAGGCCCCTCCATGGATACTTGAAACCGTGGATAAGAGCGAATACCACCCTCCATGGTTTCCTGAGGGCCCCCCCCCACCCTGCCTCCCTGCAGGCAGGCATGCTTGCCCCCCCAGCTCTTATTTTTCTTTCAGTAAGCTTTGTTTCTTCCTTAAAACAAACAGAGAAGCAGCCTCCATTGCAGGCAAGTAGAACGAGACTGAGTCCTAGAGAGGCTCTGCCAGGTTTCTGTTAACCTTGCAGAGCCTCTCTAGGACTTAGTCTCATTCTACTTGCCTGTAATAAACTTCTCCTGTTTCTTTAAGGAAGAAATGAAGCTTAATGGGAAAAAAGTAAAAGCCTGGGGGGTCCCCACGATCCGTGGATAACTGAAACCGTGGATAGCGAATCCGTGGATATGGGGGCCCACCTGTATATGTTCTACCAGTGAGTCACAGTATCATTCCCAGTGGAGCAGCTCTTGCTTTCTCATCTCAGGCCAATGAAGCACGTGTTTCTCCATCTCTGTGGTGTGACTGAAGAATTACTGAACACACACAACCTCTATTTAAAGGCCAGTGCAACAGATAATGTTTAGAAGGGTCTCCGGGAACTCCCTGACTCCAAAGTTGGACCGGTTTTCCATCCATTTTGGGAGACTAGAAAGGAAGTGAAGACCAAGGACTGGCCGGTCAGCCAGCCAGCTTGACCTTCCCTTACTAAGTCTTTTTAACTGGCACTGACTCAGCTTTCCAAGCCAAACACTCCGCCAGAGAATCATCTCAGAGAATCACAGCACAAAGACAAGACAAAACAAAGAAGAGGGGAAAATGTAACGCCAAAGAAGATCAAAGCAACCCAATGAAAATGTTACAAAATATCTCCATCCTTCCTTAATTTCAAATGCAATCAATTAAAGGCATGGAAGCCTAGGGGATTGGAATGACAAAATCAGACTTATTTTTTCCCTTTCTTGATGATGAAACATTATGAGAGGGGGGGAACCCTCCAAAAACACAAAGAATGAAAAAGGATTGGTTCTGCATCGTACGAACCATCGGAAAGAGAAGCCAACAATGGCGGAACTTTTTCATTAACGGCAGCAAAGCTAAGGGCATGGATGAATGGTACACATCCGTGGTTTGCCTGGGGCTCTTGTTAGGCTCCCTTCTCCCCACTCCAAATCCTTCTTCCATCTTTCTCAGCAGTTGTTGAGTGTATCAGACGCAAAAGAAAAGAATTTTTGTCTTTAATTGTTTGGGAGATCTAGCCCTGTGGCACAGCTAATCAGAGGTGACTCTCACCCGAGGGAAGCTCTCCTTGCAACTTTTAACTCCCTCCGCAAGAACCTCATTCCTGGAGGAAATGGGGCTCAACCTTCCTAGCCCCCATCCGACACTGCGATGGAGCCTACATACATGTATGGGATGAAGAATGGCATCCTCTTCCTCAGCCTTTCCCTGCACCCACTTCCCCTGTTGTCTCCCTCCTGTGTGTGTTTTTAGATTGTGAGTCATAGGGACAGGGAACTTTTTTTCACTCTAGAAAAATGTGAGGTGCGTAGATGCTGCTATACAAATAACGTTGCATTTTATCTTACCATTCTTCAACACACAGGCACACATTATGCCCCGGTGTAGCCACGTTACTACCCTGTGAAGTAGGTTAGGCTGAGAGAGGCTCCAAAACACACTTATTAGGGAGTAAGCCCCATTGATCACAAAGGGATTTGCTGCTGAGTAAACAGGTGTAGGTTTGCACTGCTAGTTAGCTTTGCCTTTGTGGTCAAGCATGTATTTGGACATAGGTTTGATATGCGAATTGTTGCACTGCACTGGTGCACAGGGCCACCTACTGATGAGGCCAGGTGAAGCCTACCGTTCAGTCAGTGAATTGGTGGCGATGGGGGCATGAGGTGGCGGGTATCCCGCTGCCTCTACTGACTGTCCCCCGCAATCCACTCTTGTCCCAGTGCCAGCCACACCTCCTCTTTTTACCACTCCATATTGGAAGTGAAAGAGGAAGTGTATGGAAGCAGTAGAGTAGTAGCCTAGAACGTCTCAACTCTCTGCTTCACACACTTCCTCTTCCGCACTCCAGGATCGGTATTTTTCCAAATAGGGAATGGTGTGAAGAAGAAGCCGAGGAGGAGAAGCAGAAGGGGCTTGTTGATGCTGGGACCCAGTTGATGCTGGGACCAGGGGAAAATGAAAAAGGTAGGAGATGCATGGGGATCTAGGAATGGTGGGCCACAGTGACTTGCTACCTCGGGTACAGGGGATACAGGACTGAGGCCTGCTGGCTGAGCTATTATTACGGCAGTGGCGTCACTGCAGGGTGGCGGAGCTCTAAGTTCCGCTGCGATCATTTAGTACTACGCCTTTACTTCCTGCAGTTCTGCCAGGAGCCTGTTTTGTATTTCCTCATTTTTCAAAAGCTG
The DNA here is from genome assembly GCA_026170595.1 of Plestiodon gilberti rubricaudatus. Lineage (NCBI taxonomy): Eukaryota > Metazoa > Chordata > Lepidosauria > Squamata > Scincidae > Plestiodon > Plestiodon gilberti. Next base: position 11,025,782 of record JANXHW010000013.1, on the reverse strand, counting down.
AAATTCTAGAGAAAGCACTCCATCTATTTGCATATTTGGGGGCCTTCCAGCTTCTAAGGCAGGAGAGAGAGGGAGAGAAGAAATCCTACTGAATGTTCAAATCTGTTAATTGCACTTTATTTAACTGACATTTCTGCAAGCATGCCAAGGAATCCAGTCTGTGTGCAAAAACAGGTGAGAAGGTTTAGTATTAATTTAGGTTCTTAAGGGCCCATTTGCGCTTCCATTCACACCCATGGCAAAGAGAAGTAAATCTATGGAAGCGGTTACCCTTCCACCGGCATCCATCGGAGCAGAATTTCTCCTGCAATCTGTTCCTTTGTAGTTCACAATTGAAACCTGTTTGCATTATTCTCCCAGAAAGAATAGACTTACACCTGCGCTATGCTTAGCTCAAAAAGAAAACGTGTTTGGGTAATGGTAACGTTCTCCTTTGCACTCCCAAACTGTATTATATTATACGCTATTGTCGTAGCCTTGGGAAAGGAGTTTGAACACGCAGAAGAAGGGAAATGACCTCAATGTTTTGGGAGTGTGTGTGTGTGTGTGTGTGTGTGTGTGTGTGTGTGTGTGTAAGAAAGAAAGACTGAAAGCTTTGCCCTTCACTGCGATCAGCCCCTTTTCAGAATCAGGTATTGACTACAGCTGGTTCAGTTCATTTCCATTGCTGGTCAGCCTGTTGAAACCACTGTAAATTAAGCCAATTAATACAGGGAAATAGGACCTTGTAGATATGTTTGTTTTAATTTGTATGGCTATTTTAAAATGGTTCCAGAACAAAGCAGAAAGAAATCCACTGCAGAACACAGTCTTATGTTATCACCTAGATCGGTTTAACTTGCTTTGGTGATATCTGAAAAGCACCGAAAATCACGACGTGATCACTTGCTAAGCGAATGCAAAGCCCTCCAACATTGTTTTTCGGTCAGCCTCTTATGAAGCAAGATCCCGCCTGGGAACAGAACAGAAAGTGCTCAAGTTCCATGAGAACAGGGAGGGTTCCAGACTTCTCCAAAGCTTCAAAATGTTAACATCTCTTGAGGGACCAGAGCTCAGAAGATTCCTTCCAAACTCCTCATGCTCAAGAGGTTTGGACAGGAACCAATAAAGAATACTGAGCAAAGCCAGACACAGAAACTTTTGATGTCCTTTTTGGCTTGTGAAGTTTGCTGCCCCCATAACACCGATTTCCTGTTTACAGTTCCTCTTTTTATGCAACATTCCTTTCTCATGCACACATTGTATCGAAAGGAGTAAGTTTTCCCCCAGGATCAGAATGAAGAGGGTGGGAACTTCCTGTATTAGTATCTTGGGAAAGATGGGCTGGAGGAAGATTGAAGACATATTCAACATACATGTCTGCTGCAGAGAATTGAAATCGATGTTGGGTAGATTTTTTGCTGCAATTATCTGTTTTATGATTATAATGTCAGAGCTGTCTCTGCTAGTGGGGGACCATTGGCACATATGACATTCAAGCTTAGAAACAAGTCAGTCATAAGCAACTTTCTGGTTTTAGAAGTAGGTTTTCTCTGTATGCCAGGTGCAAGGGAGCAGTAGTGTAACAAGGGTGGTGCGAAGGCAAGTAGTTGTGCAAGACTCCGTTACACTGGAGTCAGCGGAATGTTGGAGCCATTCCAGCAGCAACAGGGGAGTGTCCTGCGTGTTGCCTTTGCTGCCAGAATGGCTCCAACAGCAAGGGGGAGGGGCCGCTGACTCCAGTATAACGGAGTCTTGCACAACTACTTGCCTTCGCACCACCCTTGTTACACCACTGCAAGGGAGTAGCAACAGGATACAGGTCTCTTGTTGTCTTGTGTGATCCCCGAGGCACCTGGTGGGGCCACTGTGAGATACAGGAAGCCGGACTAGATTGGCCTTTGACCTGATCCAGCAAGGCTCTTCTTATGTTCTTAAACAACAAGGGGTGGGGTGGGGGGAAAGCTGGTTTCCTTGAAGCATGTTCAACTCTATTTCACATAGAGTTGGTATGCGTGGATGCATGTTGTAGACATGCAAACAGACATGTAAAGGGGGGGGGGCTTGTCACCACAGTTCTATTTCCCCCATGTGTGTTCCTGGTATGTGTGTGCAATTGTGTGAATAGCACATTTGTCTAACCATTTCAACAACAACCATTCAACAACCAAGTGGCAATCACCATAGTTTATGAGATTGGGGTCCAAATTTTGCCATGGGTCAATGCATACACAAAACAGATTCTCTTGGTTGCTCCCCCCCCCCAATCCAGAATTGTCCATTTCACTTAAAAACAAACAAACAAAAACTTGAGCCAATCTAATCAATTCCTGATGAAGTGCAGTCTGGTTAAAACCAAAGAGGAGAAGACAGATTTGCAGGGCCGAGCGATGCATTGTGTAACTGGTCCGTGCTGTAAATACTTTGTAAATAATTTGTAGGGTATTCATATATCCCTATGCACAATTCGTAAGAGCCTTATAAATATATTATTAGGCTTCTATAAATCACTGCGAGCCAAATCTTTTAAACAGAGTTGTGCCATTTCCTTCAGTGCTAAACATAGCATATGCCCAAGGCCATTTCCTTAAGCGAAGACTGTGATTTTAGGGAGTTTATGGGATCCATATCACCATCAAGGGAAATATGATCTCTGGCAGAATTGGTTTTGCTGTCCCCTTCACTCAATCAACAGGTATACACTAAGCTGTACACCAGTTTACACATTCAGCAGAATTAAGCAGAAAGACTATATAGCTCATGAGAAGGGCCATGCGTTGCAGAAGATCCCAGGTTCAATCCCCGGGATGTCCAGATAAGATTGGGAAAGACATCTGTCTAAAAAGCTGGAAAGTCACTCTGAGTCAATACAGACCACATTCCGCTAACCAGAACAAGGGCCTGATTCAGAAGAAGACACTTTCCTCAGTATGTTACTTCCTGGCTCCATACTTCAAATGGTTTCTTCTTCCTGCGACTCCTCACATGCATGCCTTTCCCCAGCTATGAATACACTTGCTCTGCACACTGTAAAACATATAGGCCTCAAGCCATGGCATTCGTCAACATCAGGCTTCACAACATCACTTGCATGCAGCCCTATGGTGTAATATTATTACAGTAGCTGTCCTGAGGGTCTTGCTATGTGTGGCTATGTTGTTGTCCACCTTAACCTCTCTCAAGGACAAATCCTATCCAACTTTCCAGCACTGATGCAGTCGTGCCAACAGGGTGTGTGCTTCAACCTGTTGTTGAGAGGCAGTCTCAGAGGCCTTCTCAAAGTAAGGGAATGTGTCCCTTACCTTAGGGCTGCATTGCTGCTGCATCGGCGCTGGAAAGTTGGATAGGATTGGGTCCTCAATGTCTTACTAGTCTGTTGTCTCTCTGTCTCTAGGTGTCTTGACTTGGTTTTGTTGTTCTTTTCCGACCTTACATGCATCGAGGTTGTAGCTCAGTGCTACAAATAGGTACCACTAGAAATGAACAGTGGTACCATAGCTTTGACTGCAGACGGTTTCATGCTCCATCCCAGGCATCTCCAACAAGATCTAGGGAAGATCCTCACCTGAAAGCCTGGATCCTTAAATGAGCCAATGGACCGACAACAACCTTATATGTTCATTGGGGGCATTCAGAGCTTAGCAGTAGAACACCATTTTTTATTTTTATTTTTGGAAAGCAGAAGATCCCAGGTTCAATTCCTTGGCATCTCCAAATAAGGTGGGGAAAGATCCCTGTCTGAACACCTGAGGAGCTTCTGTCAGTCAGTGGACAAGATACTGATGAAGAGAAACTGATGCTATGACTCATTAGAAGGAAGGTCCTTGAGTTATTTTCTGGATTTGGCCACTTTCAGGCTTGGCCAGTTTGCACTTAGGATGTTTGAATGCTCCTCCAGAAACCAACCCTGGTGACAGATGAACCATAGACAGATCCCCCCCCCCAGCTCCACAACCAGCTGACATCAGCTTCCAAATACCTTCCTTAAAAGATGGCTTGTTCAAGCCTATCACAGCTTATCATAAACACCAAGCGCTAGAAAACAAAGTCAAACATTCAAGGTAGGGCATTCAAAAACAGCCAAGCTATCTATTGAATATGACAGCACATCTGTGTGCCAGAAGGAAAATGTTCCTCTCAGAGCATCGTCACAGAGACAGTATTTAATTTTGCCTGTACTGTGGAGGAGATGCCGATGCCTTGATCCAGCTAGATTCGCTATTTCCTTCAACAACCTGGAGGAGACTATAATGAGGGTCAATGGATCAAGACAAATGGCACAGCAGCATTGTTGCACTTAGCCCCATGCACCATTTTAGCCATGCCTGCTCCTAAGCACACCAGGCATGTATTTGGTTCCTCGATGACCACCCTCTGTGGAGCTGAGGGAGGCAGTGTGGCAGGGAATTGAAACAAAGAAAGCAGTGGCAGTGAAAAAATGAACATAGAAGAGCACAAGATCCAAACATAAGGTGAGAATTACTGTCTGCCTGCTCAGGGCTGACCCAAGACCTCCTGAAGTGGTGCACCAAATGCTGCCCCCTTACCCTGTGATGTGCCAGACTCTGCTCCTCTGACCCCCCCTAGCCCACCACTCTCCTCTCCACTTTAGTTCTGAGCCCTCCTCCTTTTCCAATAGGCCAGCGGGTGGCGCAGCGGGTTAAACCGCTGAACCATGAGCTGTCGATCAAAAGGTCGGCAGTTCGATTCCCCCGACGGGGTGAGCGCTCGTTGCTTGGCCAGCTCCTGCCAACCTAGCAGTTCCAAAGCATGTTAATGTGAGTAGATAAATAGGTACCGCTTGCGGGAAGGTAAACAGCGCTCCGTGTTCCAGCCGCATGCTACGCGCTGCGGCAAGGAGTGTCATGCCGGCCACATGACCACGGAGGCGTCTTCGGACAACGCTGGCTCTTCGGCTTTGAAATGGGGATGAGCACCACATCCTAGAGTCGGACACGACTGGACTTAATTGTCAGGGGTCACCTTTACCTTTTACCTTTTCCAATCCAGGGAGTGCGAGGAGGAGGATCAATGGAGGAAGGTGAATGGAAGTTGGCACCCCCTGTTGTCAGTCTACCCCCATCCTAACAGACAGCTTGTGCTATTCCTTCCATCCCCTCACCCCCAGGAACTTGCCAGTCTCTGCCATCACCTCCTGCCCCTGGCCGTTCCTAGATGTGTGCATTCAGAAGTTGGCACCCCTAAGAGAACAATGGAAAAATACACTTCCCAAATATGCCAATGATAACAAAGCTTGAAGGGATTGCAAGCAACTACCCCCCCCCAAAAAAAAAAAATTATCTTGATAAGTTGGAGAACTGAGCTGGAAGCAATCAGGTAACAGCAAAAATAAAGATTGCATAAAGGAGGCCGGGAGGGAGAGAGAGAGAGAGAGAGAGAGAGAGAGAAAATGCACTTATTATTGACACTCACAATGGCCATTTAATGGATTTTTCACTTTTATCTCTATGAGCCAACATGGGGGGAAAAATGAAACAAAGTGGCTGTGATGACAACCTTTTTATTTCTATTGTGAAACTCAATTGATTGGACGTATGGACAGCCTGAGCAAAATGTTTTAAGCCTACATTGTTTTGCCTTAAGGCTATTATGGGGAAATGGTCGACGGCCGGCCAAATTGTGTTTTATTTTATTTTTTTTGTCTGTGCGCACGTGTGTGTGTATGTGTGCCTGCATTCCTACCCCTCCATGTTTATTGAATGACTTTTCCTTTCTTGAAATGGCTAAATAAAGTCTCCAATTGCAATCGATAGACTTACATTTTTAAACACATGCTGCAAACTTCATTGGACTGAAAGATCTACCGCAGCCGGTCTCTCTTGCTCCCCCCCCCCCCCAACACTCCCTCTTCTTGTTCTTGTTTCTGATTCTGTTTTCTTTCTACTGCCAGCAGAGGCGTAAAAAGGATGGAGCGGAGGCAAGTAGTTCTGCAAGACTCCGTTACACTGGAGTCAGAGGCCCCTCCCCCTTGCTGTTGGAGCCATTCTGGCAACAAAGGCAACACGCAGGACACTCCCCTGTTGCTGCTGGAATGGCTCCAACAGCAAGGGGAAGGGGCCGCTGACTCCAGTGTAACGGAGTCTTGCAGAACTACTTGCCTTTGCTCCACCCTTGTTTCACCACTGACTGCCAGATTATTTTCAAATGATTGGGTGAAGTGGGTTGTTATGGCAAGGGGGCAGAGTTATTTAGTCTATTGGCACCATAACAGGACAAATCAAATGGAGACTCTTTTCCTAGATTTTACCATGTCACCGTTTTATCAAGGGGGAGGGGCAGTTTATGCAATCAACAGAATCAAAGATAAAAGCTTTTTCTGGATTGCACCATGTCATTGTTGTATTGGGGAAGGTGTTACCTGTCCCCTGCACACAAAATGAAATATCCATGTTAAAAAGATGGATCCAGGGTTCACCCTAGCCAGGCCGGCCCATCCATGAGGCCAACTGAAGCTGTTGCCTCTGGCAGCAGATTGGTGTGTGGGGGGACACACCCATCTCTGCCTGTCTACTTGCCTCCATTGCTCCTCCTTCTCCTTCCACTCCCTGGATTGGAAAAAGGAAGAGAGGGACAGTGATGAAGAGGAAACGTGGAGGGGAAGACAGTGCTGAGCTAGGGCACTGGAGAGTGGGAGGAGCAGAGTGACTGGCGCATCATCGGGTAAGGGGAGCAGCATTTGGCATGTCGACTCAGGCATCTGGAGGTCTTGGGCCAGCCCTAACTCTAAATGGCCCTAAAAAGGTCACGGAGAGTCTTCATGTCATGGTATTTTCCTATGTGATGGAAGTTTGATTCTTGAGAGTTATGTTGAAGACACATGGAAGAGAGGAGTGCAACTGTGTTCATTTGAACCTGCTTGTTCTGACCCTAGTCCTTATGTGTGTAAGAATAAGGACCAGTTGTAAGACATGTGCCCTTCATGCACCCTGCCATATGCATCAGGGATATTTTGTTTGCTTCTTTAAGGATCATAAGAGTGATATGTAGTGGTCTTTAAAAATCTGCGCCAACCTGAGGACTCTTGGTTAGGCACAGCTAGTTGCATGGTGTCTGGAGTGCTACCGCTTAGAGGGGAGGAAGCCAAAGCATCAGAGGGGTCTTGAATAAGGGCCTTCAGCAGAGAGTTCCAGACATCTTACTCCCAGAATCCCCTGTGTAGTTCTTGGGCAGAAGGAGGAGATATTGGCCTGGTCTTCGTTGCACTGGAGCATCATCCAAATGATGCCTAGAGAAGGTACCGCAGCCAGACCATGTGTCTAGAGAACCAAAAGAGGCCTGGCCCTTGACAGGGGCTCCTGACAGCAGCAGCCGCGGAACCCTCACAGGTTTTTTTGGCGGGAACACAGGCCTCCCTCATGCAGTAGCACAGGTCCTATACAGCTTTTGTCTCAATCTTGATTCTGAAAGCTAAACCACTTTTCAATATAAGCAGCTACAGAGGCAGATTGTATCCCTCCCCTCTGAAAAGATAACAAAGCCATAACATATGTCCTCATGATTCTTTTACATTTGAGCCTTCATGTAGATGAGCACATAATAAAGATTTTCCTTCTCCTTTTATGCCCTATGTTCTTGTGGGACACCACGAGGAGGAAATGATGTTTTAATGTCTTCTATGCTTTTGCATTTTCTGTTGGTTTTGTGTGTTCTACTGCCCCTGTTTCTTTGAGGGTTGTGGGAGGTTAAAAAGTAATCTAAATTTAATAATGCATGGAGCACCCAGGAGAACATGGCCCATTCATGTTCACCACGGATCTTCCAGAGGTGACCTGCTGAACATTGCGAATCTGGGATGTGCAAACACAGCTGAGCCAGATGTGCTTTGTTCACTTATTTTGACAATTATGGTTCTCTTTAATTATTTACAGGAATACTACATACTGCTCCAGTAAATGCTCTGGAGGAAATTTTGTAAAAAATAATAAAGTCTTAAACAGTGGCAACTTCCTTGGGCTTTAAATGTTTGCTGAGAAATCAGGAGAGACAGTCAACATTTGGGACCGTTATGGGGTAAAGGAGCGAGTTCTCTCCTGTCAGGATGCCCTCTCTAAGGTCAGCTTTTTCTTGGCAATGTTGGGGACCTGGTATTTTCTTTTAATGCTTCTATAGCAGCAGTGGCAGCAGCAAAGCTCTTTATCTGTGTCCCTCTTCCTCTCTCACCTCTCCCTTTCCCATTCCCTCTGTCACCACCACCATGGCAAAAAGGAACATGAATAAAGCATGCTCCATATCCCCTCGTCTCTCATCTATGCAGGACCTTGGGGTCTCTTGGGGGGAAAGCTTCCATCTGTTGTTGGTTATCAATTCCTGATGGGTCAAGGGAAGTGAAGTATGGACTGTTCCCAGTTTGGGATGTGGGTCTGATGGCAGGCTGATGCTGGAAGTTAGCTAGGAAAGGGTGATGAGATGATGGGGCAGGCTGGAACAGGAGACGGGAACATTTGAGACAGGGCTGGGACATATATAGGGCATGTGATTCCTTCTCCTGGCCACTGTCACAAAGCCAATTCTGAGTGAACAGGAAGCACTGCTTTCACTCAGAATTGCCCGAGTCATGTTGCCACGTGACCCAATCCGAACTGCTACATGGAACTGTGGTATCATCACACAGTGAACTGTGATTCCATGAACTCCCTGACGAAAACATTTTGTGCCAAAAATATGCCAACTTAGACCTAGCAGGCTATTTTCCCTGTGCTACTGCATGAGGGAGGCCTGTGGCTTACATGCTGACTTAAGCCTTGACAGTGGCTCCCGACAGGAGTGACAAACAGAGAGGAGGGCACCCAGCAGCAGCCTCAGAACCCTCACAGTGTTTTTGGCGGGAAGACAGGATTCCCTCAGGGAAAAAAGTCTGTCAGGTGTCAAATTATAGGCCCAGAATAGGATGGTACTGTGATCCTGAACTTGCCCATTTAACAGTATTCAATCAATCAATATCTTTATTACGGTCAAAGAACAGCCCCTAACAGTATTCAATTAGCAGTATTTTATTAGTTATTAGGTTTATTATATTAGATATGTTTGTAGGTTATCACGACGCGACCAAATCTCCGAATTAAAAATCCGCATATTGCCGGGTAAACTCCGTCGTTGTAAGACTTACTTATTCAAATAAACAAGATGTTAAAAACAAACTTAACGTTTCACCCCAAACATCTGGGGCATCATCAGAAGTTAAAACAGCCGCAATTGAAGAACATCTACTTATACTTTAACCCCTTGAGAACCAGGATGTAATTCAAGTGTAATTTATGCCTGCAGATCTGGTAACATTAATACAACATTGTGTTTCAGCTACATATTTCAAATGGAATGACCAATTCTTTGAATAGTCAGATGGGGTAGCCATGGGCAACCCCTTAAGTCCTGTGTTAGCCAATCTTTTTATGGCAGATTTGGAAACAAGAGTCTTAAATGAAACTAAGTCTAAACCATTATGGCTAAGGTACATCGACGATGTGTTTACAATATGGGACCAAGGAGAAGTAAAATTAGAACTATTTCTAGAATTATTAAAAGTCAACATCCATCCATACAGTTTACTATTGAAAAAGAAGTAGATGGAAAATTGCCCTTTTTGGATGTTTTAGTCAGTAGAAAAAATGATGGATCTTTAGGACATCAGGTTTATCACAAACCTACTCACACTAATAGGTACCTACACAAAAATTCGAACCATCATCCCAGCCAGAAATATAGTTTAATTAATACCTTATTATATAGAGCAGAAAACATCAGTGAGGCATCAGAAATTAATAAAGAGAAAAGCTTAATAGGACAGGTCTTACAAGCCAATGGGTACAGTCAAAAAGAAGTAGATAGAAAAAGGAAAATGAAAAAACAATCTCAAGATGTACTGCCAGATAGAGGACGAGTAAGTTTGCCATATATCAAAGGGACAACAGAGAAAATAGGCAGGGTTCTTCAGAGATTTAGTATCAAGACCAATTTTACTCCTACCACAAAAATAGGGAACTTATTGAGAAACCCAAAAGACCCCTTACATCCGTGGTCATATGCGGGAGTCTATAAAATTCCATGTCAATGTGGTAAGTGCTACATTGGTACAACAAAGAGAAGTCTCAATACCAGACTAAAAGAACACCAAAGCTATTTTAGATTGAAACAGAAAGAGAAATCAGCTTTAGTTGAACATGCCTTAGATAGGCTTACCAGATCTCCAACCAGGACAGAGTGCTAGACCTTTAGGAGAAGGAATGTGGGCAGGTGTAGCTTGTTAAGTCCTAGAGCAGAATCTTAGGCATGTCTACTCAGAAGCAAGCCCCATTCTGTTCAGTGGGATTGTGCTCTAAGGTTTAACAAGCTACACCTACCCACATTCCTTCTCCTAAAGGTCTAGCACTCTGTCCCGGTTGGAGATCTGGTAAGCCTAACTAGAACTGATGTTTCTATCATGTCTGTTTGGATTTGGGTAATGTGAGAATGGTTGTCTATGACTGGAGGGGGGGTGAAACATGGAGAGGGGGAGATTGGTTAGTGTGTTTCCTGTCAGTACTGCTGGCTCATGTGGAGAAATGTATACGTGTTTGGTTGTAAGTTGTGTTGGATTGTTTTAATTAGAGTAGGATTTTTTCACCTGAAAGGATTGTGAGTGGAAGCAGTCATGGGTTTGACAGCTGACAGTAATTACATTTGAATTACATCCTGGTTCTCAAGGGGTTGAAGTATAAGTAGATGTTCTTAAATTGTGACTGTTTTAACTTCTGATGATGCCCCAGATGTTTGGGGTGAAACGTTAAAGTTTGTTTTTAACATCTTGTTTATTTGAATAAATAAGTCTTACAACGATGGAGTTTACCCGGCAATATGCGGATTTTTAATTTGGAGATTTATTATATTAGTTTAGATACATTTAAAATATATATGGTGTGCTGTGAGTTTTAATATTTTTGCTTGTCAGCTTCTCTTTTTGTACCTTTGAGGAGCTGTGGCCTGAGTTTATTTTTAGAAATAAGTGAACAAAGAGGCATGGAGAAAATATTGCTGATTCTCACATATAGTTACCACTTGGCATATGTATATGTATTTTCCTTATCAACTTGGGCGCTCATCTCAGGCCTAAGTTGTATCAAACTATGTCTGTGTCTAGACACAGACAGAGTTGTATTCATTATAGAACCATGTGTCAAAGGAGAATGGAAACATAGTAAGATGCACTTTGCACATGTCTAAGAATTGTGGAAAACAAGAAAACTGCGCAGTTGTAATAATATGTAAAAAAGGATGACCTGATGTTTATATACTGAAAAAGTTATACATACACATGTAAAACTGGTGTGGGGTGTGTACATGCTTAGGTCAGAGGTGTTTGTGTGCATCAAAGCAGCTGCTTTTAAATAAAGTATAAATATTTGTTCTAAAGGCTGTCAAGTTTTTGTCAGAGCATTCCAGGGTGAACCTGGGAGAATCCTTTGCAATTTCTCCCACACAGAACTAGCAGCGCAATTCTATCCAATGTAGCTGTTCCAACAGGGTGCACACTGCATTTTTCAGTGTGTGGCCAGTCATGGAGGCCTCTACAAGGTGAGGGAACATTTGTTCTCTTACTTCGGGGCTGCATTGCGGCTGCACCGGGGCTGGAAAGTTGGTTAGGATTGTGCTGTACGTTGGCATGTAGGTCACAGGCCTCTCTCACACAGTAGCTTCTCAGCGACATAATACAGTTTTCAGCCACCACGTTCTACCTAACATGTCAAAGAAATAAAAAGGAATGGGGAAGATTGCATTTATTTCAAAAGTTCCTTGGATGTCTGATTGGCATTTGTTGCCGTTTGAACATAAGGTAGGAAATAGAACAACTCCTACAGATCTATCATCTGTTTCACATTCTGTAACACTTTAGGTGGGAAGTCATTATTGTTCCAAAACTGGCAAAGAAGGATTCGCTGCACACATGCAAATCCAAAGCAATCCATTTCAAGAAACACATCAGAATTTATGTGCCAATAGAGACGGTAAACTGACAAGAAACAGAGATGAAAGTTCTTTAAACATTTCGGCTTTTTTGAGATGCAAACATTTCAGTCTGCAGAATTTTTGTCAAGCTGCAGCTGGAGAGAATCCTAAATGGCTCCCATGAAGACTTTAAAAACTCCCATTTCGCTTACCCGGTAAATATTCTACAGAGAACATCATGCTGCAGCAGTCCCACTGGCATTTCCAACTGCCAATCTCCACGAATCCGTTTTAGCTCAGAAACGGCTTCAAATTCCCATTGCTGGTTTGAAATTCTGGTGGATGCCTTGCACAGGAGGATACCCTTGGAAGGTTTTTACTTGCATAAATAAAATGATTGTTTAACCTCTTGGTCATTAACAGCAATATTTAGCAACTTATATAGCCCTTACAAATGTGTAGTTTGATAATTCTTGCTATGGAAGTTTTAAAAAAGTTTCATGTTTCTGTTTGTTTTTGTCTGTGTTCATGGAAATTGCATTTGTGCCATCATGATATTCATCCATTTTCATTTGCGAATTAGTCTTTTTGTTTCTGTCAGTTTCCATGGGCGAACCACCTCCATTTCTCCTGCCTAGAACTTTACACGTTTCCAACCAATCAGTGTAAAATTTGCTAGCACCTGAGGATCCCCAAAGGGATTGTGTCTACCAAATTTTAGAAAGATAGCATCAATGAAATCTGCTATAGAAGACAAAAGATGTACATCCTAAAAGCTTCTCAATGATTTCAGTAGTGGAACCAGCTCCATTTCTTCTGATTTCTTGGTTTTCTAGCTAATTGAGGTGAATTTTTCAAAAATTCTAGGAACTCTCCAAGGGATTATGCCTTGTGAATTTCAGACAGATAGGGCCAGAGTATCTTTTTCAGAGGCTAGCGGGTGGCGCAGTGGGTTAAACCGCTGAACCATAAGCTGTCGATCAAAAGGTCGGCAGTTCGATTACCGCGACGGGGTGAGCGCTCGTTGCTTGGCCAGCTCCTGCCAACCTAGCAGTTCCAAAGCATGTCAATGCGAGTAGATAAATAGGTACCGCTTGCGGGAAGGTAAACAGCGCTCCGTGTTCCAGCTGCATGCTACGCGCTGCGGCAAGGAGAGTCATGCCAGCCACATGACCACGGAGGCGTCTTCGGACAACGCTGGCTCTTCGGCTTTGAAATGGAGATGAGCACCACACCGTAGAGTTGGACATGACTGGACTTAATTGTCAGGGGATACCTTTACCTTTATCTTTTTCAGAGAACATTAGAAAGGACACGTAGACACTAATGGTAAGCAGAAATGAAGTATTAGAATAGTGTGGGGCTGGACGGTCGGACCTGCTGAATATTTACAATCTGTATTTCTTAAAATAAAGAACACCTTCTTGGAATATCCAGTACTGCCCTAGGATGCACCTTCAACATGTGGGTAAAAAATGGCAGTGGTATTTTAGCATGTCAAGGATAAACATCACACTCTAGTTTTTGCCACAAAGTGCTGCGTTTTCAGTGTGCCAGCAGGTTTTTATTTTGCCATGGTGGTCTATTCCTAAGCCCCCCTCCTTTTCTAAATTGGTACTGTCCCAAAAGAGCTATATCACACACTATTTTTGACTATGTAAATCGATCATTGGAGGTTTTAGCTACTGATAACGCAAACACACGCATTTGTAAACTATTTCCAAGCAAAACAAACACTGCATTTGTTTTCAGTGACAAACGATTGCTGTTTGAGTGCTGAGAAAATTCACAGAAGCGCAACCTACAGGAAAGATGGCTGGATCGCCCACAGCAGATGATTAATGACTACGCTATAAACTGATCGTCTGCAAAGGCCCTGTGGAAAAAAAAAATCTGGATGAGTCGTTTCGTGATCTGGATATGTGTTGAACCATTTAAAAGCTGGGTTATGTTAAAGAAGTGTACCCATTTTCCCCCAGTAGTGGAAAAGAGAGATTTCGAAATGCTGCGATCTCTTTGCAATTGGCTAGTTTTCTCTGCTTCCCTGTTAGGAGAAGTCAGCCTTTCATATAAGGTAGAATAAGAATTCCATCTAACAAATGCTGGAAGGTGCAGATTCGTGGACGCAGGTGAACTAATGATGCAATTTGTGGATAGAAAATTTCATTCCCCCCCCCTTTCATTGCACCCTAATTTCATGTGCTTCACAGATTGGACTGTGGCCTGCTCAGCTCCAAAATCCAAAAGGATGGTCATTCTTTACATCTTCCTTGCAAGAATTCTGCATGATAATGGCTCTAATAACAGGTTATTAATGCATTGCACCATGCTGATTTATAAATCAGGCATTTATTATTTTCACCGCCTTTTATGGAGTTCTCGAGGAACAATTAAAACATGTGTCCGATCATTTTGAAAACCTGGAATTTCCACGTCAGATTTCAAAGACATTGAATGTTGCCGATTTCAGGAAGACTTCAAGGGGGAACTGAGCTGGCACTCGTTGTACTGCCTGGTGATTGAAGACGATCAAAAATGCCGAGACGGGGGAAAAAAATAGAGAGGCACGTCCCTTGTTTTTCACAGCTTATCGTGCCGGCTCCATGAATGTGTATCAACATTAAAAAAAAAAAATCCAAAGATGTGCACTACCGCATCGCGGGGTAACCGCACAGTGACATTTTAAAAGCACATCTGCTTTTAAAGGAAGGGTATGAAAGACAGAGCATTAATATCAAACCCCAATTATGTTCAACTCCAAAACTAAAAGAGGCGAGATAAGAGCATTCCCTATCTGAAAGCAACCTGATGGGTGCTTATACATTTTTAAATAATGTTTACTCCTACAATGCGGCAATTGCTTTTGGAAATTACCTTCATGCAACCACAGAATCCTATCTATTTGCAACATTATGAAGGAGCAGGCTGCTTTCATGTTTGTGTCTTTTTGATATTCTGTATATATATGTTTTCATATAAATATATGAAATAAGTCAGAAAAACACATTTTTCCCATTACTGCTAAGAACATACACATCAAAACACGTGCTATATACTCCCATCTTTTTTTAACTGACACTTTTTGAAAAAAATAAATCCAAAAAATACTTTATACACTATGCATGGGTTTGTGGTGGTGGTGGTGGTGGGGAGTTGGGGAGGGAATTTCAAACTCTCGTGAGGAAACTGAAAATGGTAGACACCAACATGAAGTAATCAGAGAAAAAATGTGTCAACATTTGCTAATGCTCACAGATTGGAGCGCAGAGATTTTCACAGGTGAGAAATTGTTTGAATCTCATTATGACTTGGCTCGTAAAATGCAGGTGCTTTTCACTTTCTGATTAATCTCGTCTGCAGTGAGACTAGAGACACCTCATGGGTAATTCAGGCTGAGTTTCCTTCAGCTGGGAAAGCCCTGGAAGTCTTTTGATATTTCTACAAAACAATAAAACCTCTGCATTTGCTTGGTTGAGATGGGACAAGTTACCACAGAATTGTTCCCTGGAAGGACAGGTACTGAGGCTGAAACTCAAATATTTTGGCCACCTAATGCGAAGAGAGGACTCTGGAGAAGACTCTGATGCTGGGAAAGGTTGAAGGCAAAAGGAGAAGGGGAAGGCAAAGGATGAGATGGTTAGACAGCATCACCGATGCAACGAACATGAAAATGAGCGAACTCAGGAAGATAGTGGAGGACCAGAAGGCCTGGCGGGATGTGGTTCATGGGATCACGAAGGGTCGGACACGACTTAACGACTGAACAACAAGGAAGAATCAGTGTGGGTCACAACATTCAATAAGTCCAGAGTCCCATGGATCTGTGGCTGCCGAACTGTACCAGAGTGCTGATGGAGCCTGGTTTAGGCAAAGACCAAGAGCCTCGCCTAGAATGAGGTAAACCAGGGTTGATCATCAGTTGCTATGTTCAAAGATGGAGGGCACTCGGTCTTCTAGAAATTAATCCAGCACAGAACGTGTGTGTTATACAACCAACCCCCCTTGAGGACAATCTTCCTTTATGAGATTCCTCAAATACCAGTCATACTCAGCAAATTTAATCCAAGTGCTTGGGGACATGAAGGTCTCCTGATTAATGAAACTTGGTGTATGAATAGGCTTACCAGATCTCCAACCGGGACAGAGTGCTAGACCTTTAGGAGAAGGAATGTGGACAGGTGTAGCTTGTTAAACCCTTGGAGCACAATCCTAGGCATGTCTACTCAGAAGCAAGCCCCATTGCGTTCAGTGGGATTGTGCTCTAAGGTTTAACAAGCCTAGGATTGTGCTCTAAGGTTTAACAAGCTACACCTGCCCACATTCCTTCTCCTAAAGATCTAGCACTCTGTCCTGGATGGAGATCTGGTAAGCCTATGTATGAAGAGATAGAAAGTCTGTCTGTGCTCTCCTCAGAGGAGTGCCAAGACTTCTAAAAATGGCATTTCTCCTGTCATGTTTGTTAGTAGAGCTCCCATTCATTTCCAGTTCTTTCTAGAGACATTTCTTGGCATCAACTCTTTCATTCGTCTTCTGGTCATGTCATAAGTTCCCATGTTGTTGCTTTTCTCTTTTTTCAGCTATTTTTCCTTGCTACTTGTGGCCATGGCTTTCTGCACAGCTGCTTCCTTGGGTTCTCACCTCATATAGAATGACAGTGAACCCAACAGGCCTGGATGGAATGTATCTACATAAGCTTACCAGATCTCCAACCGGGACAGAGTGCTAGACCTTTAGGGGAAGGAATGTGGGCAGGTGTAGCTTGTTAAACCTTAGAGCACAATCCTAGGCATGTCTATTCAGAAGCAAGCCCCATGGATGCCTGCCTAGGATTGTGCTCTAAGTTTTAACAAGCTACACCTGCCCACATTTCTTCTCCTAAAGGTCTAGCACTCTGTCCCGGTTGGAGATATGGTAAGTCTATATCTACATCTCATAGCGCATTCCAGAATTCTCTGCCTTTCACGGAATCAAACTGCAAAGTCCGGTATTGTCTACGCTGACCAACACCAGGTCCCTTTGTTTTCAGACAAGATTTGGTTGATTTTCCCAGCCAAATCAGGAGATATCAGGCTTCTTGAAGATGAGGATCTGCTGCTTGCAAAGCTTACACTCTAGCACTGAGCTCCAACCCCTCTCTCCAATACAAAGGGTTTTCCGTGGTGGATATGCAAGTGAGTTCCTTGACAGCCTAGTTCCTTTGGCATGAGTTCCCTGAAGGTAGACATCTGACAGACATTGTGCTGGACTGTTGCAAACAGCAACGGATTCCCATCAAGCTGCAGATCATCAACCTGGACCTGCCCAAACATTCATGCGCACAGACTGAGAGGTCCATCGATAGGCTTACCAGATCTCCAACCAGGACAGAGTGCTAGACCTTTAGGGGAAGGAATGTGGACAGGTGTAGCTTGTTAAACCTTAGAGCACAATCCTAGGCATGTCTATTCAGAAGCAAGCCCCATGGATGCCTGCCTAGGATTGTGCTCTAAGGTTTAACAAGCTACACCTGCCCACGTTCCTTCCCCTAAAGGTCTAGCACTCTGTCCCGGTTGGAGATCTGGTAAGTCTATCCATCGACCTCTTCTGATGCAAGGTCAACACAATTCAATCCGTCCAGCTCCAGTTGTCAGGCCCAGCTCTATGATGCAGTAGCAGAGTGAAACCACCAGAAATTATACGTCTACACTGGCTGTGTTTTTTCAGTTTTACTACCGACTGGAGGGGGATGAAAACCTCGAGGATAAAACAGTTCCCAGTGTGTGATGACATACTCTATTTTGTAGGGAAATAATTGAATAGGAACCGTGCCACCCAAAGTTGTGAAAGATTCTTTAAATCTGGCACAGCGAATAGCGTTGTGATGTGCAGCATAGGGGTCATCGTTTTCCGTACTTGTCCTGCCTTTCGGCTGGCGGATTCATCCATCACAATGGCTGCACAAACCTCAAAAGGATTGCTTGAGGCCTGCAGCTCTTCAGGCTTTTATGCCATCTGTAAACTCGCTCCTTCTGCTTTGTTTACTGGGGGGCTGTTGATGCATTTGCAGTACTCATTATTAAACTTCACTTTGATTCGGGAACAGGCACAGTGGAACTCCTGCTGGGTGCAACGTGTGCGTGCCTAATGCAAACAGGGAGGGAGACGGCTTGTCAGCTGCTCGTATTAATCAGAACAAAAATGGATATGGCCATTACATATGACACACAGGCGTAAACAACGGGTATTGCCTGCTTATGTGCTGGCACAAGACCAAGTGGACCTAGGAAGGTGAATCGAGACCGGGAAAGGGAATATGTTATTGGTGGCTTCATTCTACGGACATTGCCCCCTTTCCGGCCTCAACAGTCCCATCCCGTCCCATTCTCCGCCTCCATCCCACGCTGTTTCATCCACCGACTGCCCCCCGCACTGATGTACCGATGTACCATCTTCAGAGACTGGGAGTGGCCCAGCTGCACAGAATGGTGAGTCATGTTTTGTGACCACCCTAAAGCATGCTGCACTGCCAGAATGCTTGTTCCAGCAGTGCAACTGGCCCATAGGATTGGGCCCTAAAGTCCCATTGAACTCAGTGGAACTTAGTTCTGAGCAGACATGAATAGAATTGCATCATTAGGATACAAACCGCAGTGTTCTTTGAGAAACTGGTGATATAAATATCCAGCTACTGTATGTACATCTTATCATTAAGCTGCCCAACAGCGGCGGAACTTGGGTGGAGCGCGTGGAGCAGGAGCGCCAGGTGCTCGGGCGGGTGGGGGGCGCGCTCGGGGCACTTACCGTAGAGAAGTGGTGCATTGGATCGGCCCTCCCTCCCTCCCTGGAGCCCGTTTGGCTCCAAAATGAGTTAAAAACGGGCGGGGGGCGCGTCGACGTGACGCAAGGGGCGCGTCGACGTGACGCGACGCAGGCCCCGCCCCACGCGCCGGGCACCTGGAGGGCGCCCATCATTTCTGCTGCCCGACCCCTGTTCTAATTGAAACCAAGAAACTAAATTCATTCCTGGAAAAGTTCAAGAAAAAATTAAGTGCAGCTTAAAAAAAAATCATATAGGAAGTGTTTTTATTTACCCATATGCACTGGCTGCAAACACATTTACAACTGCGTATTGATCTCGAATGGAATCATTACTGATGGTTGGGAACACGCACACACACAAAAGGTGTTGATAAGAGCATTATACTCATTCTTAACAATGCCAGCCTGAATAGCTGACAAAAATTACCTGCTTTCTTATTAATCAGTAAATGACAACATAATTAGTTGGCTATTGAGTTGGCCCACCTTTGGAATCAATACCTTTGGTCTGCCTGAGAAGAAACGGCTACATTGTTTACACCACTTAATGGGTTTGGAGGGCATCTGTGCAACATCATTCCATGTAAACACAGCATTGTAAAATGAATGAAAAGGAAAAATAAAATAAAAAAGCAGCTGCCCCCATACACAATGTTTGGTTTCATAAGATGTTTTGCAGGAAACATGATGTTTTGTTCATCTTATGAACATCTTATTGTTTTGTTCATCTTATGAACATCTTATGGCAGGTTCTTAGAAGCCTAATGTTTTCTGAAGAAGGTGTGATGACCTGAAACCAATGTGGAAAAATAATGTGGGGATATGAAATATGGTCCCTGGGGAGCAACATGGCTTTGTCATAGAACACATACTTTACATGTTCAAAGTTGAACCCTGACACCTCTGGGTGTGGTTGGGAAGACGCCTGTCTGAAACCTTGGAGAACCTAACCTTGGAATAGACAGCACTAGATGGACCAATACTCTGGTTTAGTAAAAGGCAGGTGAAGAAGAAACAGGCGAAGTCCTGTTGAATATGCTGTGGCTTAGTTTGGAGTAAACATCCTTGGCTAACACTCAGATTTACCCTCTCTACTTATTTGGGATAATTTTTAATTCTATTTTTCATAGTTTGATTCACGCTTTCCTAACCCAGAGTTTGGGATGAAATGCTCAAGGTCTGTAAACGAGGTGTCATCATCAGTTTATTTAAGAAGAAGAAAGTGCTCTGAGGACATTTCAAGCTGATTTTTGTGTTGGTATTGTGTAGTCGTAACAAGGCATGGCTACGAGAGTGCTATGATGAGCTTCTGCAGTTCAAGCTTTACCTCTGCACCATGTTACTGAACTGTGGTGTGTTGTGTTACAACTGTTAGCAGACACTCTCTGCCTTTCCCACCCACCCTCTGGTCCTTTCCCCCAAATACCTTGCAAGAAGATATCTTGAGGATACCCAGTGGAAGCACAGTGAATGGGGTCCCATGTATGCGTGGAAATCTATCAACCAAAGTTTTGATTCCTCCTTTGATAGCTCACTTCAGCTAATCTCTGTCTCTGTCCAAACCCAATTTACGATTGCCATTAATCAATGTACAAATTGTATGCAGAGCAACCGAGGGAAGAACCGTTAATGTTTGTTGCCTTCCCCCCCCCTTTTTTGTGAGGGGATCATTTTTGTTGGAATTAATTTCCTCCTTGAGATTTTTATAAGTTTTTTTATCTGGTGGCAGGAGGTTTGGCAGGCAGCACAGATGAAATATTTTATGTGCCAGTTTCCAGTGTCGTATATTAGAAGCATTAAGGCATCTGTAATGATGCCAAATTACTGAGAACCAAAGAATAGTCATATTTTCATATTTACGGGGGCTTCTGCTTCAAGGATGAAAATGAAAGTATTAGGAATATATATTTTTCCCCCACTCATAAAAGATGGATATTAACCTTAAGAGGAATCCAGCATGTTTATTGATTCTGTTGATGGCCCCATTCATTAAATTCTTCATAGATGCTGTGTGTTTCTGGCTGCAAAGTCATCATGTGCCATCAAACATTATGGAAAATGTCAGCTTGTAATAATTCAGCAACATAACATTGGCTCACCACAAGGGTGCAGGCAGGATGATGCATCAAAGGCATGCAAACGAGGTTAAAAGGGAGACACGAATTTGGCTGATCCAAAGTTGGGGAGGAGCAATGCATGAATCGCTCATTTCTCCTTGAAACTTGCAGGACCACTACCTGCAGTAGATGTTCACAAGGCCCCTTTCAGAATGTATTTCCCTGCCCGAGATTGGGACTAACATCTTTCCATTTTGGAAATTGCTTTGTGGCTGCATGGAAGAGGCCTTTGGAAGACGCTCTCCGAAACATGAATAACAAAATAGTATCCATTTCCCACTGTGGACATAAAACCAATTTTGGAAGTCTCATTTAGGCTGTATTTCAATACACACTTTCCTGGGAGTAAGCTCCATTGAACATAGCAGGACGTTCTTCTGGGTTAACATGTATAGAATTGCACTGTTAGTCTCACTGTTGCTTAGTGGATGGTTCCCCATCATCCTTTGAACAAATGAAGCCACCATACACCAAAAGGCAGACCAAGCTGGTCTGGTATTGGCAACTCTGATGATCTCTCCTAGTTCTTTCCCTCCTGCCTAAAGCCCGACCCACACCGAACGAATTCCGATGCGTCACAGACGCGCTAGGCGCTTTGCCGAGCTGTGCAGAGGTGTCTGGTTACCATTGTGGAGGCGAGCTGAGCTGTTGCGATCTCCCGATTTCCGGCGTGTACATAAAGTCCTTTGCCCATGTTTTGAGGGGGTTGCTTTGCGGAGCTACTGCAGCCAACCAATCGGATGAGAGGGCAGGATGAAAGGGGCTGTCAATCAATCGGAACTCACTCGAGTCTCCGATTTCTCATGGATCAATTTCTCCTTCTCACAAAAGTTAGCAAGATGAATTCTATTCTCGGCACAAATTGTTATGTTAGTTTTCTCTCCTTCCTGCCCCTCTCTCTCTTCTCTTGTGTATCGGACCGCATTTGTGCTTAATCAATCACCGCTGCGCTTTCTAAGAAGGCGGGACAACAGGAGCGACAACAGGCGGGAAGACACTCCTTCCGACCAGCTCTGCACACTGAAGCCAGAGCTACATTACATGCGGAGCTTCTGACCTGATTTTTGAATCCGGCGGAGCTGCCGCAACCTCCGCACAGCAGGCGCGTACCTGAAGTTGGAGTTCTATTTTTCAGGGGGCGGGACGCAGAGCTAGGGGTCGGTTCGCGGAGCTACTGCAGCCTGCCAATCGCAGGAGAGGGGGCGGTTGTGTTTAGCCAATCACAACTGTACTTTCTTAAGAAGGCGGGACAACATGAGGGACAACAGGCTGGACGACACTCCCCCGTTTCCAGCGTGGCGGCGGCGGCAGGAGGCGGTGGCAGAGCCTCTGCCTGTAGTGTAGCTCCGGCTTGAGGCAGAGGCCTCCACGCCTGAGCTCGTGTAGTGTGGGTCGTGCTTAATATCTTTGGAGACGTTGTCAGGCTGGATGTGGTCAGCTGACACAGGATGTATGCAGTCAGATGACCTCCCCCTAGTCCTTATAAAACCCATGCCTCCAAGCCATCTAAGTGGTAGCATACATCCAATGCAGGCAGAAGGATCCAAGTTCATCACTTGTCATCTCCAGATAGGACCTCCGAGGAAAGTCCTCCTCCTAAGGACATCCAACTGTCAGTCCCAATTTGTGGAGCAAATATCAGGGTTCCTCCCCAGGTGAAACATCTGAGAACATTCAAGGAAAATGAGAGCTCACAGATACTACCAGTCAGTGTTGACAATAGATGCTACCACAGATGCTACCAGTCAGTGTTGACAATAGATGCTACCACAGATGCTACCAGTCAGTGTTGACTCAGTAGAAGAAGGCAGCTTGACCTGTTCGGCTTGTGTACGCAAAGGATGTGCTTTGCCGTCGAGTTATAGGTCACTCCCAGCCAAAACCTCTGAGAAATTTAGATTTTTTTTAACAAAAGAATTAATAATGCTCTTTTTGTTCCTTCCTTCCAGGTATAACAAGCACAGCTGATGCATTTAAGATGTCACTCAGCTCTTTCCAAACAGTTGACTTTAACCTCTTGGCCCCATTCTCTTATTAGCTGCTACATGTGACAATAACTCTTCTCTCACAAGGCCAGGAAAGGCTTAATTAATTAAAGCTTCCTTGGTGTTTTGAAAGCCCCTGGCAGAAAAAAAAGAGGGAAAACCTTATAGAAACATAACATGTCTTAAAAAGACGCAGCTCCTTATCTCCTGATCTTTCCCTTTTAAATTACATTTCTGTCCCTTTTTAGCCAGGAGTCATCACAATTTAATGACTTTACAATTTGCAGGATTGTCTTTCAGTTTCTCCCCTGGGATCCTCCGGCCTTCCTCTGTTGCTGGGGTGCCAGTTCCAGGCATGGCGTAATTGGCAGCCCAGAGCAGATTTTTCCTGTGCTGGTTTGATTTCATGTTGGTGCCTATGCTCTGGAAGAATTTCCAGGTGGTTGTCGCTTTCTCCGTCTTGTGAAAAAGAAAATCACCTGGTTCGGTTTGATTTTTCTTGAGTTGCCTGCTGTCTCAAGCTACCTTCCGTTGGGGAGGGGTTGACCACCCCTTGATCTACTTACTGCCTATGAGGAAGACATCATCTATCTCAAGTTATGGGGGGAAAGGTGGAGGTCCAAAAGTCCCTACACATTTTAGACTAATCAAGGCACTTTTGCCTGCAGCACCTTGCCTAGTGGCTGGGCCGCCACCGACTCAACCCCAGCCTCGTGACCTGTGCTGGCTCTAGCCAAGGTGTGGCAATTGCTCGATCTTGAACATAGTTATCAGTCATCCACTGGCAACTATTGAGTTCGAGGTGACTGTAAAATTCTGCCTGTGGAGGGTTTTGAGAAGACCGCTCTGGCGACACATTAAGGAGAAGAAAACTACATGGAACGTGGTCTAGAACAAGGGTTCTCAACCAGTGGTACTAGTACCACCAGTGGTACTTTGGCTGACTGCTGGTGGTACCACCAGAACCCCACTCCAATGCAGCACTTTCAGTGGCATGTTTTCACCCCCGAGAGGCTCCTGCTTTTGGCCGAGCCTCTCAGGAACACTGAGAAGGGCCCTCCCATCTGGTGATACACAGCAGGAGAGTAGGGCCGGAGATGGTTCTTGGCCAGGAATGGGTTGAGAACTCCTGGTCTAGAACCTCAGAAGCTTGTAATTGCAAACATGTGCCTGTGCTATTTGATCTCTGAATGATCAACGAGCCACACAAACGGGCTCACAAAGCCTTACTGTTGAGACTTGTGATTCTTGTTCACATCCTGTTGTGTTAGCCTTCCTTAAAAGACCCGATCGCCTCTCATTTTAATTCTAAAGGATCTCAGCTGAAATCAAGAAGTTAATATCCTCGGTGGTGTAAAAAAATGAGAAGAATTAGGCCTGATGTTTCTGACAGAAAGATTTGGGGAAATTGTAATTGAGAGGAAGATGATTAATAGTGATTCAATACTGGAGCCCAAGATTCAGTGGTGTAAAATGACTTCAGCTTCACTGAAACTTCATTACTTTCACTGTTTGAGGATAATGGATTTTTGCTTGCATTTTTTTTTTGTCTTGAAAAGCTGCAAGATATTAAAATGGGTTTGATTCAGTAGGCAAGCGGCAAAGCAAGAAAACAGCAGGTCAGCTTTGCACAATGGCATCCAAATAACTCGAGAGAATCATTGTGAGTGCAACGAAAACAAAAATAGAATCGAAATTGCCACGTAAACACCACTAATAATCATTGCTTTTTTTTCCTGAACCCACACTAGATGCTCCTGCCAAGAAACGTTGTCAGTTTTTGCAGATTTTGCCATGTCACAGCAATTAAAGGTGCCAAATGTGAAATTATTATAAATTAATCATTTGTTCTAGATTATTCTTTAGCTTCTTAATAAAAACAACAGAGGTTCACAGATTTCTCATCGTTCATTTTGTAATTCCTGCAAGTTGCCTCTGTCCTCCATTTCTCCTCTCTGCTTGTCTTCCACCCTTGCATGCAGAATTTCTGCAATTCATTTCAGAAATGGTACATGCACCATTTGATCTTCCTGTTCCTTTCATGTTGGAGAGAAGTCTTCCTCTCCCAGAGGCCAATGGGGATTCTTTGAGTGGTGGACTCCTCCACACAGACACGCCAGTGGCCTCTCGATCTCCCATCCAAGCAACTGATCCTGCTTAGTTTTTTCAGGCAAGGTGACAGCTCAACCTCCAGATCACACCTCCTGCCCACTGTTTTCCCATTTTCCCACTGTTTGCCCTCCTAAAACTAGTATATTTGGCAAATATAAGAGATGCAATGGGGACGACGACTGGAAATTACTAATCACACAATTCCTAAAGGGATATCTAATTTGGCTCCCAGTTCACATGTTAACAGTGGGTGCAAGTGAGCATAGTTTTCGAGCTTTTTTGATTAGTGGAAAAATCCCAACTTGTTACTTGTTACTGGGGATCCTTGTGTGCACTGAACCTCATTTGTTTAGAGGGGCAGAACCATTTTGATGATGATGATGATGATGATGATGATGATGATGAAGAAGAAGAAGAAGAAGAAGAAGAAGAAGAAGAAGAAGAAGAAGAAGAAGAAGAAGAAGAAGAAGAAGAAGAATGGGTATGCTTAAGTGCACGTGCTTCCCCTGACAAAAATGAGTTGAGAAATGGAGCAAAACTGCATGTAGGCGCCCATTCATTGAGCTGAGTGATTGCTCCGCCTATGTTGATTGCCCCACAAACAGCAGTGTTGTCTATGTGGATAGACAGCAGGTACCCAGAATTTCAGAAGTGGGCTACTCGGAGATATCAAGAATTCAAACTAGGACATGCTGTGTGTGTCAAGCATTTGCTCTACCACGGAGCATTGCTACAGATCCTCCCCGAAGGAAGTGACTTAATTGTGCATGGCGCACCATTCAAAGCCTAGCTCAGTTTCATTTCTGTATTTCCAGCCTTGCAATGAGAATAAATCTGCGGCAAGAAGAACTCTAGGGAGACCAGCAGGAGGAAGGCTGTGCAGTGAAACATTTCTGCCTTCTGTGTGAAGCCAGAGCCATGATTTTATTTCCACACCGTGCTTTAGTGTTTAATTTATTTTTCTAATGGCAGTATAATTCGCATTGACACCTCTTCATTTCCACATCATCACAAGCTCTCCAAAGGCTTGTGCTCACATCTCTATGCCGTAATCACAGTGGCATCAAACTGGCATCCTAATGGATTCTCGGTGGATTTGTATCCTTATATTATTTTCCCCCTCTTAATCTTGCGTCGTAATGGCACCATAACTGGGTCCCGATAGACTTTTGCAAAAATCATTAAGAAACAGTTAACATCACCGACGAGCCAGATTAAGCTGAATGAGAAGCCAGAAGCATGGTAAAAAGAATATATTCTTAAAAGTAATTACTGGATATGCTTATTTTTTTTAAAAAAAATGATTCTCTCTCTCCCACATGCGCACGCACGCACGCACGCACACACACACACACAGCCCAATCCTAACCTGCACCAGAGCTACAGAGCCAGGCGGCCCATGCTGTATCCAACACTAGCTAGGAGCAGGCTGGAGGTCTTCTTTGAGTAAGGGGACATTCATCCCCTTACCTTGAGTAGCCTGCACAATGGGGATACTCAGGTCTGCGCAAGCTCATTCGCTGGCACAAAAATGAGAAGCCCTGTGTCAGGCTTCTAAGCCTGGGAGGGGGAATAGAATTCAGTGTGTGCCAATCATAATGTTGCTGATCTCACCCCCCTCCTGGGCCTGTTCTTCCCCCATCTCCGCCCTTCTCAGTTCCCCGTTACGCCCCCTTCCTCCACCAGCCCCTACACCGCTTGGAGCAGATCTCAACTGCTCCATTGCGCCATCTGTTGGATTCAGCACCAGCAGGCCGGTGCAGGCCTTTCGCCGGTGTTGCTCTCTGAGCGTCGCAACATGCCTTATGGCACATCTGCTACGTCCTAGGCAGGCATAGCATGTGCTATGCCGGCCGAGCAGGGGCTAGGATTGTGCCATAACATAAGGCTTCAATCCTATGCACATTTATCTGCAAGTAAGTCCTATTAAACTTAATGGGACTTGCTTCTGAGTAGACATGCCTAGGATTTCACTGCAATATCCTTTATATGTGAAAAACTTCTAGTTCTTTCTTTTTTTTAAAGAAAGAAGAAATTCTACTTGGCAGCTTGCAAAATAACTCTCTCTCTCTCTCTCTCTCTCTCTCTCTCTCTCTCTCTCTCTCTCTCTCTCTCTCCCCTTTTTGAAGGAATAAATGTGCAGATACAAAAAAATAATCTAAAGACATCTGAAACCAAAACATGCCAGTCGATATCTGGGAAATAATTTAAGAACAGAGCAAAAGGACACGAGTGGATTTAGAAACATTAACAACAACAAAAAGACACCTCAAAAACCTGAGAAGCCAATGTGTGAGTGCACACACAGCAATAGGACCCATATCTATTCAACAATTATACCAACTGGCATTTAAATAACATGTGTTGCATTCGACCCCCCCCCCCTTTCACCGCCTCCACTGCCTCTGTCCTCCTCTGACCTGTCTCTGTCTTCATAACAGGCAGGTACGGGTGCAGTATTATTGGTAGTGGCTCTCCAGGGTTTTGGATGGGAATTTTTCTCTGCCCTACCTAGAGCTTGAACCTGGGGCCAATGCATTCCTAAACATTCTTAAAGTAGCAGTAGCATTGAGCCAGAACCGACCAGTCCAGCTCTAGGCAAACGGAATTGTGTGCAACTCCATGAACTAGGCCTGGATGGGAACACACATCACGATGCAAATCTAGGCTTACTAGATCTCCAACCGGGACAGAGTGCTAGACCTTTAGGAGAAGGAATGTGGGCAGGTGTAGCTTGTTAAACCTTAGAGCACAATCCTAGGCTTGTTAAACCTTAGAGCACAATCCCACTGAACACAATGGGGCTTGCTTCTGAGTAGACATGCCTAGGATTGTGCTCCAAGGGTTTAACAAGCTACACCTGTCCACATTCCTTCTCCTAAGCAGCTGTGCAGAAAGCCATGGCCACAAGTAGCAAGGAAAAATAGCTGAAAAAAGAGAAAAGCAACAACATGGGAACTTATGACATGACCAGAAGATGAATGAAAGAGTTGATGCCAAGAAATGTCTCTAGAAAGAACTGAAAATGAATGGGAGCTCTACTAACAAACATGACAGGAGAAATGCCATTTTTAGAAGTTTTGGCACTCCTCTGAGGAGAACACAGACAGACCTTCTATCTCTTCATACATAGGCTTACCAGATCTCCAACCAGGACAGAGTGCTAGACCTTTAGGAGAAGGAATGTGGGCAGGTGTAGCTTGTTAAACCTTAGAGCACAATCCTAGGCTTGTTAAACCTTAGAGCACAATCCCACTGAACACAATGGGGCTTGCTTCTGAGTAGACAAGCCTAGGATTGTGTTCTAGGACTTAAAAAGCTACACCTGCCCACATTCCTTCTCCTAAAGGTCTAGCACTCTGTCCCGGTTGGAGATCTGGTAAGCCTATGCAAATCCCACCAACAGCACGATCTTATGCAGGTTTACTCAGAGGTCAATCTCATTGTGTTGAATGGGGTTCATTCAGGTAGCGCATATAACGTCGCAGCCCAAACTACTGCTGGGTCATTGAGTATTTTACGTTCATCCGCCTCCATCTCACCCTTATCCCTTTTCTCAACAACGACTTTCTCAACTGTTTGCACATCGGCTGCTGTTTAGGTTTTCCCCATGGAGACGTCGAGTCAGGCATAAGGAAAACTTGGGATAATTGTCCGTAGTCATGAAACTACATCCGTGTCAAAAATAGAATCAGGCTGATTACTGGGACATCTTGCAGGACTCTTCTCTGAAATTAGCCGCTGGTTGGTGCAGGAGCCGGTCAGTTGTCTTCGCATTCGATGCAGACACACCGCAGGCTGCCTGACTGGAGACAGGTCATGTTCACCTGCTTCTGAAATCACCCAGAATTATTCATCCCATCACACTGAATGTGCATATGAATGTCCTTGTACATATACTCGGGTGTGGGGTTTTTTTTGCACGTACAGGAATGTACATGCAAAGGTTTTAAAAAGTGAATCTGGGTATTCTGGGACCCTCAAATGTAGGGTACAACAGTCACTGTGCAAGCTATGCATGTTTACTTAGAAGTAAGTCCCATTCTGTCCAATGAGACGGGGTGCCAGGAAAGTGTGCATAAAAGTGCAGCCTCACAGCACAAGCCTATGCATGTCTACTCAAAAGTAAGTCCTATTATTTTCAATGGGGATTACTCCCAGGAAAGTGTGCATAGGATTGCAGCCTCAGTGTGTGATATGCATATGTACATTATTTATTTATTTATTTATTTTTCACATTTTTATACCGCCCTTCCTCCAAGGAGCTCAGAGTGCTGTACATGGTTCCTCCCCTCCTTTTTGTCCTCACAACAACCCTGTGAGGTAGGTGGGGCTGAGAGATAGTGACTGGCCCAAGGTCACCCAGGAAGCTTCGTGGCTGAGCGGGGATTTGAACCTGGATCTTCCAGGTCTAAGTCCGACTCCCAAACCATTACACCATCCTAGCTGTATATTGCGTAATGCACAGTTGTAACTGCAAGAACAATGTAATTATGTTTTTTAAAATTTTTCGTGTTGGACTGGTTTGGTTGGACGATACTCTTCATGCAACGAAGAGCAATTTTCTTTCTTCCAGGGTGTTTTTTTTTTATCATATGAAGTTCCTGAATGTTATCCTTTAAATACCTTAAAGCCCAGCTTTTGTAAAGGAGTGGAAAGAGGGGGAAAAAAATCAAATTCTTGCACAGTGATGGAGACTTTTACCAGAGAGACTGGAGAGTGGATTGTAGACCTCTTCAGGGCCTGTTATCTTATTTATGTGCTTCATGCTGTTAAATGACCCATGCTAAGAAAATCAGCAAACTATGCATTTCCCCAGCCAATCTGACTGTAAGGATTGGAGGTTAGCAGCTTGAGCTGCTGTTTCATGCCGCGGTTGTGTGGGATGTGTCAATAATCAGTGTGTATATTGGTTTGCTATGCAAGAATCAGTGGAGGGGCACAGCAAGGCTTGACAGAAATGGTGGGGCAGGGCTGTGGTGTAACTAGAGTGGAGCGGAGGCAAGTAGTTCTGCAAGACTCCGTTACACCGGAGTCAGCGGCCCCTCCCCCTTGCTGTTGGAGCCATTCTGGCAGCAACAGCAACATGCAGGACACTCCCCTGTCGCTGCCGGAATGGCTCCAACAGCAAGGGGGAGGGGCCGCTGACTCTGGTGTAACGGAGTCTTGCAGAACTACATGCCTCCACTCCACTCTAGTTACACCACTGGGGCAGGGGTCCGTGCCCATGCATGGATCCACATCCCCAACCCAACCCAGAGACAGCAAGAGTCCAGAACTGCCACTGCTTCCAACCACTGTATGATAAGTCAGCCAAAGTTCAGGGACCTATGGGGAGAATTATAGGGAGGTAGCAAGTAGGCAGGACACCAGTCCTCCTTGGCATTGCTACTCAAAACTATATCAGTGGCAGTGGAGGAGAACTGTCCCCTGTCCGTTCTCCAGTTGGCATCATCAATGACTTGGAAAGCTAAGACCACAAAACTAAGCAGGAACTACTAGGGAACAGGCGGGTGAGAGTCCTCTCTTGCTCCCCCTTCTGGGGCTAGGTGGTAACATGGAGGACTTGCGTCCATCTGGAATGTGGTTTCCAAATTGCAGTGATGTAGACTTGAGTCTATTGACTCGGACTCAAGTTGTGTCAATGACTTGACTCGGACTTGACTCGGCAATTGTAAAAGACTCGAAAGATACAACTCGAGACTTGGAGCTTTTTATGACAAGTTGAATTTTATTCAGGTTTAAACCCGTTTCCCCCCATTTAAATAGATAGGGACTCGCAACCAAAGACTCGGGACTTGGGGGCAAAGACTCGGGACTTGACTTGAGACTTGGACCCAGAGACTTGGGACTTGACTCGAGACTTGGAGTCAGAGACTTGATCCACATCCCTGCCAAATTGTGGGAGAGCACCCCATTGGGAGGCCCACAAAGGGGCTTTTGCCCCCACTCCACATTGGATCCACTACTGCGTCCAAAGGAAAACACAGCCAAGGGCAGGCAGGTCATCATGGCAGATGTTGCCAAAAATATGAACCATGGGGAGAAAGTGGATGGTGCTCATCTGTGCATGAGGTATTCTGCCCCCCTACCGAAGCAGCCCATCCTAGTTGAGTCCTGGAAGCAAATCAATGAGCAAGGTCACAAATGAACAAATAAAACTTGCGAATGGATACTGGAAATGTTACAAGATGCAGATATGAAGATTCCGGAAGAAAAAAAATTACAAGTGTGTCAGCAAACCATAAACTACCCTGTAAATATTTCTTATAATTTAAACATTTATCTGTGGCTCCCACGATTGCCTATAAGCATTCCTCTTAAATTCTCGCATGGAGGAAATGTGGGCTTGGGAATACGTTTTAAGAAAATATAGTAACATGTGCCTAAAGAGCCATAATTTTTCGTAAAAAAAAACAACATTTGCGAGTGAAAAGCAATACGGAGTGGAGCTTTATGTACTGAAACACCAAGACTTGTTAGCATTTTTTACACTTCCAGGAAATCATAATATTTTATGTACTATTAGGATGCATGGATGAAAATGGGATTTATAAGTCGCAAACTGCTTACTCCAGAGTAATCTCATTGCCCTCTGCAGAACTGCACTACAGAATACAATTGATAATTGCTGCCCTGGAGAAAAGTTTCCCTTTTCTCTTTATTTTATTTTTATTTTTTTGCATTTCCTCTGCAATGTTTATTAGAGAAGATAAAAACGTGTGACAGGCTCCCATCTTCCCGCCTCCCCCCCCCCCCAGGCATTTTCTTAACAACAGAAAACTGTAAGTAGTTCCTTATGCCAACTGAAGCAGTTTTTGCAGAATGGCAAATATTCATTAGTATGCACTGATATGCAGAAGATCTTACTGACAATTCCCTGGATGCTTCCTCTTTCATAAACAGATTGTTGATGGTTGCTGCATAATCCATCTGAGCATTGCAATAAAAGGAAAATATCGCCAAGTGTTCACTGGGCAGTGCCGAAATGGAGTGCCAAAGAATTGCTTAAGAGAGCAGGAGACAATAAAATGAATTTCTCTGACACTCTGCAATTTTCCTATTTCCTTCCCCTTGTGCTCAACTGGACATCTCACTGTTGGGGCTGCCTCTTCTCTCCCTCCCTATCTCTCTCCCCACCTATTTAAAGAGTTAATTAATGGGCAGATTGATCACTGCAGAAAATTAAACAACTTGGTAAGCACCCCCCCTCCCCAGTTCTGACCAGTAATTGATTTCACCGCAAGGTGTGACTGCTCTGGTTAATTAGAGCTGAGGGGCTGAGAAATGGAGAATAGGGGAGAGATGTAAGTTATCACTGGGAAGTCGGAAAGCAGGGCTGAGGCATCGAGGCCATTCGTCAGATTAATTGATTCAAAACATTTTGATCGACTTAAAAAGACGCCTCCTGGCTGATCAGGCAGCAGATTTTTTTAAATTATTATTCTTTTTTAATTCAAGTACTGGGAGACCAATCAATACAAATGCGTAACATTTGTAAAGCACTTTTCTATAGCACTTTCTGAGTGTGTAAAACACTTCACATGGATTATTGTGATGAAATCGTACAATAATCCTTTAAAGGGAAGTATTATTGTCCCCATTTTGCAGATGGGGAAAGCTGAGGCTGAGAGGGAGTGACTTGCCTAAGACCACCCAGTGAGTTCACAGCAGAGGCCAGGCTTACGGCCCAATCCTAACTAAAGGATGCGCTGGCGGAACACGTGGCTGCCACAAAAGCACTTTGTGGCAGTGCAGGGAGCTGTCGCACCAGCAGGAAAGCCAGAGCCTTCCAGCGAGCGCAGGCAATATCGCTGGTGCAGGTCCAAGTTGACCCAATGCGGGTGCTGGGGCTTACCCTCAGCACCCTCATCCCTTCTACATTGCCTCTTCTGTCCCCCCTCTTCCTTTTCTAATCCAAGGAGTGGAAGGAGGAGGAATGGAGGCAAGCAGGCAGACAGAGATGAGCACCCCGACCAATCTGTTACCTGAGGCGACAGCTTCAGTTGGCCTCATGGATGGGCCGGCCCTGGGGACAAGATACACTTTCTTTATACTTTAAGAACAGTTTAGGAGATCTTTAGTACCCTGATGAGATCACACTTTGAAACCGTCTTCCATAATCCTGAGGTCGGAATGTGTAAATTAGTAATGCTTAAAACACACACACACACACACACACACACACACACACACACACACACACACACACACACACACACACACCTAGTTTTCCTGAAACAATTAATACATCTACACAGTGCCCCTACCCAAAACCTTCCCACGTGGCTTAACAAACTAAGATAATGAGCCAGAATTCTGCTCCCTTTGTGTGTCTCAAGAAATAATAAGGTAACATTCCCAATATATAATGAGATCAGAACTAATAAGGTCAACAGTGGCCTCACTTTACAGCTAGATTTGTCCATTGTCAAGCTCTTGTCTAGCTTTAAAGGGGAGAGCGGCAGTTAAATTAATGCTGCATTAAAAAGCAACAGTGAATGCACAGCTCAGCGCTTGAGTTTAAAAGCTGTGTGAAGAATGACTTTAAAGGATTTCAAACTGTGATGGAATCTTCTTGTTCTTGCACTGCATGCAGCTTAACAAATGTGACCCTCAATGGGCCGACTTTGATGGAGCACCACACCATCAGAACATGGCTTTGATCTCATGCGCAGAGGCCCATGGTGTGTCTAAGGAGAATGCGAACATGATACTTCTTCTGTGTTGTCAAACAGCCCAGTTGTCAAACAGCTAGGGATGTGGATCAAGTCTCTGACTCCAAGTCTCAAGTCAAGTCCCACGTCTTTGCCCCCCAAGGTCCGAGTCTTTGGTCGCGAGTCCCTATCTATTTAATGGGAAAAATGGGTGGGTGCTGTGCTGGTGTGTGTGTGGGAAGGATGAAATTGGCAATTCCCCCCGGATGTTCCCCTCCTGATCTCCCTCCACTCCCACCCACCACCTCCGCTGCGTTTGTGCCTTCCTTCCTTGCCGTTGGCACCCCAGATGCCTTTTTTCCTGGTTTACGGCGGCTGACATGGGACTTAAAATAATACAACTCCTCGTAAAAGGCTCCAAGTCTCGAGTCGAGTCTTTTGAGTCTTTTACGATTGCCGGGTCAAGTCTGAATCATGTCATTGATGCGACTTGAGTCCGAGTCAATAGACTCAAGTCTACATCACTGCAAACAGCCTGGTCCTATCCATTCCCCCTCCTGTCAAAGCGACGGCGCCAAAATGGTGGCAGTTCACTCCTTGGGCTCGCAGGTGACCCCGGCAATGAGCTCAGTAGCCATCTGGGGGGTAGCCAGCTCTCTAGGGCGGCTTGGGGGATGGAATCCTAGGGGTGACAGCACTGATCCTGGGCATTTGTAATGATCTGGTTTCGGATATGAAGTTCATAATGCTCAGTTGTATCATGAATCAAGAATCAGTCATCCATGTGCTTCCACAGGCTAACAAGCAGTGCAGGAAATGATGGCGATTCCTTGTTGCTTATTCCAAGCATCTAGTTCTTAGGGTCACCAAGCTCATGAATGTGTGAGTTCCACTTAGTTATCCCATAGAGTAATATTAATATATTCACCATCCTTTGTTTAATCCTTTTCCAAGGGCACATCTTGCTTATCCCATTTCCCACAGTTGCCAACCAGCTGCCTTTGGGAACCCTACATGCAGGAGATAAACAGTACAATCCTAGGCATGTCTACTCAGAAGTAAGTCTCATTGTGTTTAATAATGGGGCTTACTCCCAGGAAGGATTGCAGCAAAAAGCATATCCCCTCGCTCCATTGCTCTCCTACAACTGGCTAAGCTGAAATGAACCTGCAATCCTATAAGACTTTCCTGGGAGTAAGTCCCATTGAACATAATTGGCCTTATTTCTGAGTAGACATGCATAGGATTGTGCTGCAAGAATGCTTTTTTTTAAGTGTTTATTCCACTTTTAATTACATATTTGCTGCATACATAAAATTTATTCTCACTTATCTTGGCCCTTTGGGGTGAAATGGGATAGGATTTGAATGGACTGATGGATTAATGGATGAATGATTGGCAGTTTAAAACATTTGTGGACTTAACTCTATAATCCACACTTTGAATGGATTGAATGGAGAGAGGACAATCAGATCTGGAGCACAGAAGGATTACTATGAGCTAGTTTTCCATTGTCTCTTAGTTTCATGATAAACTGAAGTTACATTTTTTTATTGCATTTTAATGGTTGATCTACTGATGTTTGTAAAACCAAAGGTCAACTCAATAGCCGAAAATAGTCACTGCAGCCTTGGTGGTAAATGAACAAGGATTTCAGGAAAGGTGAAAATGTAGTTGATAAGGTCATAAAGTTGAACAGCTGAATACGTTTAATTGACCTATATTCTTCCAAAGGCCATAAACTTTGTCACACTTTGTAAATGCCACAAAAGCTTTCCAATATTTATAGAGAACCTTAATATATGAGGGCACGGGAGAGAGCTTTTAAGTGAATGAAAAAGAGGTGTGTGTGTGTGTGTGTGTGTGTGTGTGTGTGTGTGTGTGTGTGTGTGTGTGTGACACCCACATTTCTAACATTTAAGTTAACTTTTTAGCTTTTAAGGTACCTTCACGCACACACACAGGTTCCCCAAGTTATGGACATCCTGGCATGGCTTTCACGCAGGCGCAGTCCATCTGGTCATGAGCGCTTAGGCAGCGGCAATAGTGTTGTTCCAACTTACATCCATTCTGACTTCCAGACAAACCTCCAGAAAAAGAGGGGTAGGATGGGATGGGGCGGGGGGGAGGACCGCCTCCAAGCAGCAGGTGGGGGGCATCATACCAGAGGCGGGGGGCATCATACCGGCCATCCGTGGGCGATCCGGGCGGCAGGAAAGAACTCGGTGGAATGGCTCGGAGGAGCCTGCAGAAGGCTCCTGCCGCCTCCGCACCAAGACACTCTGAGACACTCTGATGGGGTCTCAAATCTTCCTAGATCTGCCATTGCCTCTATGAATTTTCCCCTCCTCCAGTGTAAAGTAATAGGGTCTTTTAGGCTGGAGGAAGGGGAGAGGATGGCGTTGGAGGTGGTTTGATGTACCCAACCATTGCTGCCTCTTCCCTGCTCATCCCAAGGTAAACATCTGGGTTATTTGGGATGTGGGGAGTTGGCCATGGAAGCAGCAAGCTTTGAGTTCTTTCAGGCACTCTGCAAGTGATCATTATGATTACTCGCAAAGCCTTGGGGGGGGGGGGGGGTTGCACATGTTCACCCTGGAACATGTGCACATTTCCATGTCTTTTCAGGGAAAGCCAGGGGATCCACATGCATCTCTACTAGGAATCATAGTGCTTTTGTGAGTGACAGACCTGCTGAATCAACACACTTTAAGAACACAATCGTAATAACAGCAGAATTGTTTTCCTGGATCAGACCAAGCTCTGTCTAGTCCAACCGCTGCCAGATGCCTTCGGGTGCTAACATGATGTCATCAGGCTTAAGCAATCTTGACAGGTGTCTGTCAACCTCTCCTTGAAAACCTTCCAAACAGGAGATTCTGCAGCTTCCCAAGATAGTTTGTTCCATCGTTTTGCTGCTTCCTGGTGAACCTCGGCTGAGTTTTCCTTCCTGAGCCTTCAGTCCATTGCTTATTGACCTGAGTTCATTGGATTAGACTGAACAATTGTTCAATTCTCATTTTCATGACATCCTATTCAGCAGTGGCGTTGCAAGCCCTCCCGGCGCCTGGGGTGGGGGCTCGGGGGTTGGCCGAGTGCCCTGGAAGTAACGTGCGTGATGTCGTTACGCACGTCACGTGACACGCACGCTCCACCCCAGGGGACTGCGGTCTGCGCGGGTTGCCCTGGCAACCAAGCAAGCCTGTTCTCCCTCTCCCCTCCCCACCTTTCTCTCCCCTCCCACCGCCCAGTCAGCATGTGTCGGAGGGGTTCCATCTCCAATTGAATCACCTACACTTGCTGCTGCAACTTGAGTTTGATTGCTTGATTTATTCTAATCACGATGATCTTTCTGGCTTTGCGGGCAGCTTGCCTGTGTGTGTGCGCGCTTTGCAAGCCGGCAAGGTAGTCGTGGTGTGTTGGGGGGGGGAGTTTAGAAGAGCGAGCGAGAGTTTCCTGCTTCCTAGCTCAGCTCAGCACAGCTGAAGCGGCTGGGAAGCACGCGTGTGTGTGAGCGAGCGAGGGTGGGAGAGCAAGCGAGCTTCCGAAGGTCTGTTTCCCCTCTCCGGAGAGGAGGATTCGCTCCTTAAAGCAGAAAGACAACAGCGAGGCAGTTGTGTAGCCAGACAGAAAAGCTACTGTGAGCGGTGGATGGAGGCAGCCAGGGACGGATGGCTCTGTGCTGGAGCAGGGAGAGGAGGAGAGGGGGCAAAGAAGGTGGAGAGGGTCTGCCGCGGCTCACTGTTGCTGAATGGCAATTGTGGAACTGACCAGGCGGAGGAGGAGAAGGACCTGCCTACTTTCAGGCGCAAGCATCGTCCTCTCTGTTTTGATCCCTGGGGCCGGACTGGAAGGAGCGAGCGCCGCAGATCAGCTGGCTGGTGCTGAAGTCGGCTCGGCTTCAGCCTGAAGCCGAGCCGACTTCAGCGACAGCCAGCTGATCTGCCGGCTGCCCGGGAGGGAGGGAGACTTTACAACAGGGAGGAGCGTGCCCGCGGCAGCGGCCGCGCGGGCAGCCGGGCCAACGGCAGATGCTGGCTGGCGCTGCTTATGTTGGACTTGGAGGGAAGGGCCGCGGCCAGCCAGCTGATCTGCGGGCTGCCGGAAGGAGGGAGACGAAGAGGAGGAGCGCGCAGCAGCCGCAGTCGGCTCGGGAGCCGCTCGGCTGCACTTTTTTCCAAGAAGAAGAGGCGCGATCGGGCGCCCCCGTAACTTAGCGTGCCCGCTTGCGCCTGGGGCGCAGCACACCAGAACCCCCTATATTTAGACGCCACTGCTATTCAGTATTTGAAACCATCCAGAGCAGAGATGATCACAGAAGTAGCCTACTGGATGATGCCACCAATAAGACACTTTTATTTGACCTTGGCAGCCTTACTGCACGTTGATAAAAGTCTAGAAGAAAGTTTGCCCGCAGTTTCATTTCTTAGGAAACGAGGGGAAAAAAAGTCTTCAATTTGCAAGAAATAAGAACTAGGCCATAGTTTAATATGACATTTCTCACCTTGATGTTGCAGAGGACACATATGCAAGGTGCAAATGTACTTGTCTGTATGTGCTGCTATCCTCGAGTGCATATGCTCCGAAACTGGGAAAGAAGTTGGTGCCAAGTTTTTTATGGAGCTTGGCCATTTCTGATGGGTCACTTGGTGCAGCAAAATACACCCTAAGATTTCGGACCATTGTTTAAAGAACAGAGTAGAACTGAGATTCCAAAACTGGCCATCCCTGTTTTGGATCAACTTCTAGTTTCATTTTCAGAGCCCAACCCAGGGATAGCCCGAGATGATCTGCCATCCCGCCTCACTGTCCCTATGTACACCTCAAATCTGGGCAGAAAGTGACGATCCAGTTCCCTACCTTCTCATGTTGCTCCTTCCCACAATCCCTTTCAAATAGGATACAT
This sequence comes from Plestiodon gilberti rubricaudatus, assembly GCA_026170595.1. NCBI lineage: Eukaryota > Metazoa > Chordata > Lepidosauria > Squamata > Scincidae > Plestiodon > Plestiodon gilberti. The sequence goes on along the minus strand of JANXHW010000013.1, from coordinate 10,987,288 downwards.
GGGACACACTGGGTTCTCCCCAGCGTGTCCTACACTTCCTGATTTGTTGAAGGTGACCCTGCAATGAACGTGTGAGGTAAGGGATAAGGAAGTGGGTTGCTGCCTTCTCATCTGCAGTGGGCTGGAGCGAAGTGGAAGCAGATTCTGGGTGAGTCTGTTTGCTGCTCCCCACACTCAAAACAAGGGCTGCACAATTTGTTGTGCCCTAGGATGCAGGTATTACAGTATTTTGCCGACCTAGCCTGCATTGAGGAACCCTCCCGTTTACCTTTTAACTAGACCTCATCTTAAAAAGCCTTTTGTGCTTCAGCTCCATGTTGTTTTGACCAATCCATCATATTCATCTGTTTTATTGGTTTTTATCTTTCTGCTTAATTACATTGGATTTCAACTGTGCTGTTGCATACTGTTCTCTGACTATTTGAAACTGCTCTAAGAGGTTGAGCTGAACTGCTTGCATTTAATATTCAATAGTCCTCGGAGCATTCAAGTACTTCCTCACAGTCATTCTCAACAATACTCTATCCATCCATCCATCCATCCTCTGCTAACTGGACAAAGAAACACCTATTAAAATGGTGCCCTATTATATTTAGCAGAGGAAGTACCTCTTTACCTCAACATGGCGTCTATTCCAGTGTCTTATCTGTATCTTTTTTTTTAGATTGTGAGCCCCTTGGGGTCAGGGAACCATTTATTAACATAAGAACATAAGAAGAGCCCAGCTGCTGGATCAGGCCAAAGGCCCATCTAGTCCAGCTTCCTGTATCACACAGTGGCCCCACCAGATGCCTCAGGGAGCACACAAGACAACAAGAGACCTGTATCCTGTCGCCACTCCCTTGCACCTGGCACAAATATTGATTTATTATGCTATGTAAAGCACTCGGTGGACTACTTTTTTGTTGAGAAGCAGTCTATAAATATTCTTAATAATTATTATCATATACAATATACACATATGTATATGTGTTTGAAATAACTCTGTGATCGCCAGGCCCTACATGCCCGTCTTTCTTAATTATATGTGTCTCATTCACTAGATTAGTTTCCTAAATAGCCTCTGACCATATAGATTATTCAACAAATTGTGTTAGAGAGCAATCACGCACTATCTCCAAAAACATTTTTTTAATCATGTAGTAATCACTATCCCAATCTCAGTAATTAAAATCCTCCATGATCAAAGTTTTCGGCCTTCTTTTCTTATCAGAATAGCATTTGCTGCTCTGCTTTCGACAGCTGCCCTGGAGGGTTGTCAAAGCTTGGTTAGCTTCATTGTTCCTTATCTCTGAAGCTTTCTGATGTATCAGCCAAAATATTTACTCCATTCTCACTCTGAAGGCTCAATATCATCCTGAAGCACAAGGGCTCCACTGGATCTGTGCTGCATTCTGCTCAACCCTTCAGTACGTTTTTCTGGTCTTGATTTTTATAACCTCCGTCATTTCCTTCTTCGACCTTGTCTCTGTTAATCTAATAATATTCATATTTCATACCCTTCTCTGAAAATCTCAACTCCCAATTCAGTAGCCTTATTATGTATGCTCAGAGCATTTTCGCAGTGTGCTTTAGAAGAAATTGTTTTCTCTTTTATCAGCTCCCTGCTTTGCCTTCTCAGTAACTCCGGAAAAATAAGCGAGACACACATCCATTAAGGCCCACAAAATGTACTTCCATTTTATTTTTAAAGGGATTCTCCCCACCACCACCACCACCAATTCATTCTTCATATCTGAATGGCAGGTATCACAATCATGGAATCTTCAGATATGGAATGTTCTTCATCAGCCAATAGAAATGCAGTGTACGCCCCGAGACGAGACAGGAAGGAATGACCTTTCACTTCTGCCCCTCCTCTTAGGTATCAGTTACCTAAGGTCATACCAAACTTCATTGGGGTTTCTCATTCTTCTAGGAAAGTGTCCACTGATTAACAGCAACCTAGCAAACATAATGGCCAGCCAGAATTCCTGACTTTTAACCTGTTACCATCTCATTCATTCTCACGCCTGCCAGTACCATCTTCCCTTGGATAGGGGGCAGTGTTGGAGTGGGGAGGGAAGTAAGCATGTCATCAGTCTCTACTGCTAAATCTTAAGGATTCAAATGCCATGGAATGGAGCCACAGTGGTACAGTACCCACCTCGCTCCTATAGAGTAGGAACTGACCCTAAGATATGGTGAAATGGTGAGGAACAAGCTGGTGGAGATGGTCCTCCAGGTAGGTGCTGGACCATCTCCCTCCTACAGTGGGGCCTAGTATTGTATGTGGGCTATTTGAGGAAAGATAGATGAGAAGCCTCTTGTCTTCGAGGTAAACAAGACCATTCATGAATGAAGAATTGCTGCCAGGCAGACGGACGGAGGGCCTCTCTGTAAAAGACTGCTGCTCCATATGTTCAATCCACATGTACACTTTGCATAATGTCTTTAAAGGTCTCTCCTCTCCATGACATGAATAGGAATAGGCAAACCTATAGACAAAAGTGAACCTTTTTTCCCCGTTCCAAAAACTTCACTCAGGCTCCATACTCTGCCCTGTGCTTGCTGGCATAGCATAAATGTAAGACTCACTTTCTGAAGAATCCAGGGAGCACAGACTGGAAATCTCAGGATTCTTGGGCTAACTCCAAAAACAACAAAACAAAAACCCTTCCACACTGAGCTGCTTATTAAGGAGGGGGAGATACCTCTTATCTGTTGCCGAGACAAATGACAAAAGACGATGTGCACATATGTGAGAGAGGCACACACATCTCCTCACCAGGAGGAAACCATATGGTTTGCGCAAGTCGCATTTCTTGTCACCGGGATGTCTGGCCATCTTTCTGTAGACATTTCAAAATTCCTTAGCGCAGAGGTTCTGGCAAAGGGAAGATAAGATGCTGGCAAAGACGAGATAACAGAAATCTTGGCTGCTTGCTCCAGTGTGCTTCCTTCGGAAAAAAAAATGAATGAATGGCTGAGCAAACTTTCAGTCAAGGGTCTATGCACAAATAATGACCGACATCCGGCTCCTTGCCATTCCTAGTTCGTAAATAGGAAACTTGATAATGGCAAACTCCTCTTTACTGAATGAAGCAGATAAATTCAATGTTGTTCCTCATTCATTGGCTGCCAATTCATTCCTGGGTCCATTTCAAATGGCTGCTTCTGACCTTGAAAGGCCTAAAGGGTTTGGAGCCAAGATATCTTGAGCCGCCCTGCTTCTTCCTGTGCGTACCTACCTGCACACCCAAATCAACGTATGATGCCCTTCCCTGTTCCCCCCCACTTCCTGCATGGGGCTTTATGTAGACTGCAAAAACAGATCATGATCCCAAACAGCAGGTCTATCCATGGCCAGTAGACGCAATGCCTGTGTGCTACCTTTGGGTTCAGCGGCGGCAGTCTGCCTCTGTGTACCGGTTGCACTGGAGCAATGGTGGGAGAGAGGTTTGCCTTTATCTCCTACTTGTGGGCTTCCCAGAGGCAGGTGGTGGGCCACTGAAGGAAGCAAGATGCTAGACCAGCATTTCTCAAACTGTGGGTCGGGACCCACTTGGTGGGTCACAACCTGATTTCTGGTGGGTCCCTAATTGCCTCAAGCCCTGAGGCTATTTAAAAATCAGATAGCTGCTAATTGCCCTGCAAAGAGCTGAGCTCCTGCAGTTTGCAAGGTTGTGTAAATACAGGTTGAATATCCCTTATCCGGACTGCTTGGGGTGGGAAGTTGTCGGGATTTTGAGGCTATTCATTTAGGGCTACCTCATTATGAGAAATGGATTAAGGAGTGGGTTTTTTTTTTGCAAATAAATAAATACATACCTGTAAATAAATAAATAAATTATTTCTTTCTAAATCACCTTTAAAAAAAAAAAGTCTCGTAAAACTAGGTGGGTACCGATAGAGTATCATTTTAAAAAGTGTGTCCCGGTGCCAAAATGTTTGAGAACCACTGTGCTAGACTAAATGAGCCCTTGGCCTGATCCATCAGGGCTTTTCTTATGTTTTTCCAAAGCTCGCCATGGTTTTTCAAATACTAACAACATGGCAGAAAACGTTAAAGATAACCTTTGACATGTTAGCTATCGGATTTCTTTATTCCTTTCTTTTCATAATGTCAGAGCGTTCTTCAAAGATGAGTAAGAGTTTCTAGTGGACTCTAAGCACATCTGAGAACCTGTTCATGCTTTCCTAAGTCTTTTTTTAAAGTGATATTTTAATTATCTGAGATTTGTCTCAAGTGTGGGAATGAAAAAGAGCCCTTTTTCTATGTTCAAGATGAAAATCATCACAGCATAATCTCTGGGTTCTAGTACAAGAGAGAGAGAGAGTGAGAGAGTTATACACACTCCTGTATACAACTTAGTAGTTTCCTTCCAGAACGAAAGTGGTTCCAGGTCTGTTTTAATGAGTTATATTTTAATTTGCCCAACAAACGTGGTGCTGGCACGATGGGTGTAGACAGGTTGGTGTGGTTGCGGCTCTCATCAAGCCCCACCCTACGTCCATGCCCATCTGCCTGAGACATGGTCGAACCCTTTGTAAAGGCAGCAGGGGTGCAAGTCAATGGACACTGACAGTGTCACTGGACAACACTGGACATCAACATCTGTTAAGGGAAACAAATGACCAATGGGGAGGGCAGGAGAAGAAAGGAACATTCCTGAGAGGCTCGGTCAACGGCAGGAGCCTCTCAGGAGCAAAAACACACCACCGAAAGCATCGCATCAAAACAGAGTTCCAGCTGTCCAAGTACCACCAGCAGTCAGCCAAAGTACCACTTGTGGCACTAGTACCACTGGGTGAGAACCCCTGGTGTACATAGTTCCTTTTCTCCTTCTGTCCTCACAACAACCCTATGAGGTCGGTTAGGATGAGAGAGAGAGAGAGACAGACAGACAGACAGACAGACAGACAGACAGACAGACAGAGTGACTTGCCCAAGGTCATCCGGTGAGCTTCATGGCTGAGACAGGATTTGAACCTGGATCTTCTGGGTGTAAGTCCAACACCAGAACCACTACACCATCCTGGCTCTCCATGTGTTTGGTGATGGCCACTAGCAAATATCTTGTGGGTCACTGTATGAAAGCTATTTTCTGCTTTCTTTTTCATTTCCTCTATCTCTTCAAGGATTTAGATCTCCTGAAAATGCTAAGCCAGACAGCGCTCCACATTTCCAAAGACACAGATTGATTCCGTTATGTAAGGCTGATATTTACAAGAGCTGTTAAAATAAGTAGCTCGGTACGTTTTTCATCTCCGGCACTAAAATGGTATGATATGGGCATGAACTCTGAGTGTGCGCGCGCACAGAGAGAGGGGGGGGGGAACAGGTAATTTCCTTCTGCTGGGACCAGGCTAATTAGTAACAATAAGAGAAGCGGACCTATGAGCTGTTTTAACTCCTGCCAATATGGAAGAAAGCTGTGACTTCAGATGCCTAATATAGGTAAATTTGAGGGATTTAAAGCCTCCGTTTCCTTTTTTCCCCCTGCAGGAAAGCTCTTTTTGTTAATTAGGTAGGCCAAGAGACAGAAAATCACTAGGAAAAGACTTCACTCAGAAACGTATAGCCGTTGTGCAGGTTTGTCACTGTGTTGGTAGTGAATTTCAGCTCTTCCTTCAGAGGAGTGATTATTCTTCATGTGATCTTCCTTTTAAAAATGTTTCTGCCTCACTATTCCTGGCCTTTGACAGCCAAGGTAGCCAACCCTTTGGCTTACCATTAAAACAAAACAAAAGAGGAAAGTATAGAACATTGACTAAACCTCTCTCTCTCTCTCTCTCTCTCTCTCTCTCTCTCTCTCTCTCTCTCTCTCTCTCTCTCTCTCTCTCTCTCTCTCTCTCTGTGCATGTGTGCGTGTAGACATCACACACACACAATTAACATCAGCATCAATAAAGCCAAACTTGACATTCTTCAAGGTCAGTGCCATCACCAAAATGGCCCTGCCGTGATCCTGAAGTAAGAAAAGCCATCTTGGATCAAGTCAAAAGTCAGTCTTGTCCAGCATCCGTCATCCAGATTCCTTCAGAATCCCACAAGAAATCAATAGCCATTATTACCCATGACTGCTGCCACTGCAAGTGGTATTCAGTGGCATACAACCTCGGCTCCATGCTGCCATCTTTGCAATAACCATTGGCAGGCCTCTCCTCCGTGGAGTTACCTAATCCCCCCCCCTTTTAAAGCCATCTTAGCTAGGGTTCATCAGAGCACCCTGGAATAGAAAATGTGGTGCATTGTTGGGGTTTGGACTGCTTTCATTTGTCTGTCTAGAATTCACTGAGAATTATATTATTATTATTATTATTAATACTAATAATGATAATAATAATAATAATAATAATAATCTATGTGCAGTGTAGAATGCATATGGTGTTTTACGAAGTAGGAGAAAACAGAGGAAGGGAAGAGGTGAACAGGTGATTGCTTCAGTTACATATAAGGTAAAGGTGACCCCTGACCATTAAGTCCAGTCGTGTCTGACTCTAGGGTGTGGTGCTCATCCCCATTTCAAAGCCGAAGAGCCAGCATTGTCTGAAGATGCCTCCGTGGTCATGTGGCCGGCATGACTCTTCTTGCTGCAGCACGTAGCATGCGGCTGGAACACGGAGCGCTGTTTACCTTCCCGCAAGCGGTACCTATTTATCTACTCGCATTAACATGCTTTGGAACTGCTAGGTTGGCTGTTCTCAACCTCAATAGTGTAATCCGAAATTAAAAGCAAACATTTTCTTTTGATTCTGGAGTCCTCTCTGCCATCAAGGGGCTTTTCATGTTTTGTTTTCCAGTTTTTTTCCCCTCCTCTTCTAATTTTCTTCTCACTTTGAAAGTCTCCATGGTTTAATTACGATGATCTCTGACTTATTCCGACTCTAAAAAGAGACAGATCCCCCACTAACATAGCCACAGTTGCGTGTTCAAGCAGCTACCCTCAGGTTTGCATCCGGAAGGGGGAGCGTGACCCAACTCCTTGCCAGTCCTTCACACAAAACCTCTGAGCCTTATGCTGTTTTCTTTCCACTGGTCCAAACGTTCTTTTACGGGACACCCAAGTCTCATGAAAAACCAACGTAGGAAGACCTCCAATATGTCAATTGCAATTGTTTCTTCATGCAAAGAAGGCTTGAGTAGAAGCAGCGTTGTCCTCTTAGAAATAAATGGTTTCAACCAATGCATATTTTTCCACCCCAAGCCATGCATTCTTAGATCACTTAATTGTATTGAGTTGTCATCAGTTTCTGACCGGGACGGGTGCCCCAAAACAATGTTATTGCCCCCCCTTTTGATCAAGGTTTATCTTGTGACATCAGTAGGCCCTGCCTCAGATGTTTGGTTTGGGAATGTAGCAAACTTGGCAACTCTATGTTGGAAGGAGGGTCACGAATAGTGTTCCCTTTAAGCTGTGTGACTGCGTAGCCACATGATTCACAAAGGGAGACGCAGTGTTGTGATGAACTTAAAGCTTTGCATCTCAAAGCCCTGGGAAGCTGAGCTCCGTGTGGCTTGGAGATCAGCATTTCTGGAAGTCTGGTGATGATGTACGAAGTTTCCTAACATTATTTGCACCTCATAACAACATAATACTATAAGCAGTGCCCTGCTGGACCAGACCAAAGGCCCATCTAGTCCAGCTTCCTGTATTTCACAGTGGCCCCACCAGATTCCTCCGAGAGCACACAGCTAACAAGATAACCTGTAACCTGTTGTCACTCCCTTGCACCTGGCACAGAGAAAACCTACTTCTAAAGCCAGGAAGTTGCTTATGGCTTGTAACCTGTGATGATCTTTTCCTCCATGAATCTAACCAAACCCCTTGTAAAGGCATCTAGGCCAGGTACTATCACCACATCCTGTGGCAAGGAGTTTCACAGATGAATTACACTCTGGGTGAAGAAATATTTTCTTTTGTCCATTCTAATTCTCCCTCCACTCAATTTTAGTGCATGTGTACTCCCTGAGGCACCTGGTGGGGCCACTGTGTGATACAGGAAGCTGGACTAGATGGGCCTTTGGCCTGATCCAGCAAGGCTCTTCTTATGTTCTTATGTTCTTATGTCCCCTGGTTCTGGTGTTGTGAGAGAGGGAGAACAAATTCCCTCTATCCACTCTCTCCATCCCATGCATAATTCCTCAACATTCCTCCAGACCGTTGGCCTGGGAAGCCCCTTCCTCCCACCATCCATTCACCTACAATTTCGTTTTCGATCCAATTGTGGCACCTCTATCTCTGATCGAGCAGCCGAAGAATGGATTCCTCCAGATAACTTCACTCACTAAGTGCCCTGATGCGGTGCTTTGCTTCGTGCACCCAGATAGTCTGTGTCTGAGTCACAAGACGTGACTGGTCAGCTCAATTATCTGCCGTTCTGTTTTATTAAGAGAGAAAAAATATCATTGTGGCTGCTATGGTGACTACTTGTGCTTGGAGGAGGAGGAGGAGAACAAGCTGGCATGGGGTATTCATAATAAAGCAATGATTCACAGAGGGAGACGCAGTGTCGCACTGACCTTAAAGAAAGTTTATCGAAATGAATGTTTTGTGTTGGAGGACTCAAGGTTATGCACAATCAATTTAATTTGCAATGTTGTCAGGGGTTATTTTAATTTTTGTTCTATGACTGTAACTTGTGACTGATTTTTTTAAAAATATTGCATGCGTTCTGTGTACTTGTGACTGTCTAGAGAGGCCAGCGGGTGGCGCAGTGGGTTAAACCGCTGAACCATGAGCTATCGATCGAAAGGTTGGCAGTTCGAATCCGTGACGGGGTGAGCTCTCGTTGGACTCTCATGGTTCAGCTCCTGCCAACCTAGCAGTATCAAAGCATGTTAATGCAAGTAGATAAATAGGTACCGCTTGCGGGAAGGTAACACAGCGCTCTGTGTTCCAGCCGCATGCTGCGCGCTGCGGCAAGGAGATTCATGCCGGCCACATGACCACGGAGGCGTTTTTGGACAACGCTGGCTCTTTAATTATTTGAAATGGGGATGAGCACCACACCCTAGAGTCGGACACGACTGGACAATTGTCAGGGGTTACCTTTACCTTTACCTAGAGAGATAATTGGCAACATGTTGCACAACGAAATCCTTAAACCTGATCGAGACACAATCAGTGGTTGCCACTGATTTGTGTGGTAGCAGCCAGAGCTTATAGATTCTGGGTGATAGTGCCAATCGGATCAGCCAATTAGAGCCAGTTTGGTGGCATGGTTAGAGTGTTGGAGCAGGACTGGATCAACATTGGTTCCAATCCCTGCCTGGCCATAAATGGGATGGCCTTGAGTCAGTCACGCTCTCTAAGCTACTTGGCAGGATTGTTGTAGGAATACACTGTGGAAAACAGAAAAACCATATACACTAGCCTGAACAGAACCAGCCCTACATCCAAAGTGCTGTACTAAATGCTTCCCTTTTATCTGGTGGAGTTCATTTCACCCCTTTAGTTGGCAGTGGTGTCACTAGGGTTGGTGACACCCAGGGAGAGATCTCATGGTATCACCCCCATGGACCTTCTCCCATACCAGATCACACGATGTGGAGTCCTCCTGGGAAATGCGATCCCCATTCAAGTTGCGGCGGGGTTTGGGAAAACCCCGTTTTCTACCAGTGGTGTGTTTTTGCACCACTGGTAATAAATAGAATAGAAAGTCATTTTGGTGTCACCCCTCCCTGGGGTGACACCCGTGGCAGTCCACCACCCCGACCACCCTAGTGACGCCCCTGTTAGTTGGTGTTTCATGAAGACCTGTTGCTGCTATTTCTCCTCCTGTTTCCTCTAGAGTTATTAAGGAAGAGGGGAATGGAATACCGCGATACGAGCGACCCCCCACTAGAAGTTTGGCTAAGGAATGAGGAGGTCGCTCTGTGCCTGTGCTTTTCATACTTCCAGGTTCCACCTCCAGCCTTCCAGTTAAAAGATCAGATAGCATGCACCGTAAAAGACCTTTGTCAGGGAACTTGGATAGCCACCACAGATAGGCAGTGGGGGGTGAACGGACCTCTGACTCTATCTACAGCAGCTTCATTGATTGAAATGAGAACCCTAGAAATTCACACATTTGTCGCTTTGCCTGAGCAGGACCCTCCCAATTCACCTGAAATCCTGCAAGGGGAATCACAGATGGCGACTCTACGCTGTCAGCCACTGTCTGTGGCTCTGCTAAGTTTTGAGGGTCACGCATTCACTTGAACTCCCTCAGGCTGTGACACAGTCTATTTAAATCATTCTCGGGCTGCCCCCTCACTCTCTTGGGGTAACATCTCCAACTGACTCCAAGCCAAAAACTGTTACACAACTTGGTATGTGCGCACATGAGATCTTGCATGGAACGACATGGCAGGTGTTTTAGCTTAAACATGTCGCTCCCCCCCCCCTTTCTTGATGCTTTCTGCCTCTAACAACAGGGTGCCGAAAAAATGGAGGAGGGGGACAGGCGATCACAGTCCCTTTTCTAAAATTAGGACATGCTTTTTTTTTTTCTTCAAAGCTTGATGTCATTCTCCGAGGTTTTTTTTCTTTTCTTTGACTGCTTTCAGGAACACCACCTTCAGAGGGTTCGTTTGGAGAAAATTAGGCTGCATTCAAAAATAATAAGCAGACTGTGCGATCCGCAGAACAAAAGATCATAACCCCCTTACGATAACCATTTTGATTTTATAGACTGCCAAATCAAGAGTGTTTTTAGACTGGCCTCTTGCGAATGTACGTAAACAAAACGTTATTTTCCAGCAGATAATTTTTTTTCATTGATTTGCCTTGAGCAAAATAAAACGCTCAGCTAAAAGGATGATGGAAAAGTAATTTAAGCTCAAATATATAGGTTGCTCGCGTATATTTATTTTTAAAATGATCTTAACAAATTATTGGAATTGCTGGAGACTAAAATTTTGTTTAACTGTGTTACAGTGAAGATGAGTATTGATTTTCCGCCCCCATCTTTCCTATAGTTCAGGCCATTATAGGTCCTCTCAGTGGGTCCCATGGCACTCCATTTTGTATTGTGCTTAGCATATTCCTGTTGGTAGAAATATTAAATATGGGACTATATGTGTATGTATGTACTGTGAATACCATATTGGTCTGAGTATAAGACTCACTTTTTTCTCCTAATTTAAGTTTTTAAACTAGGGGTGCGTCTTATAATCAGGCTGTTGCAATTTAATGCCAGTGATGTAATTAATTTTTTTTAATAGCACCAAACTTTAAGGGTGCGTCTTATAATCAAGTGCGTCTTATACTCGGGACAATACGGTATATCTGCAGGCAGGCACACACGCATGCACACACACACACACACACACACACACACACACACACACACATTATTATGGTCATTCCCAAGTTCCCTGAGTGGTGAAAAGTTCCAGGGGGACAGTGCTTTGGGGTTCTGGAGTTCTGACTTCCTTTGGAGGGGAGATCCTTGGAAGCTTGCCGTGTCTTCCTAATATTTGCCTTGTTTACAGATATACAGGCTGAGCATTGGATGGAGGTGATAGCAGGTCCCCAGTGAGCCTATCCTGCATTATCAAAGGTGCTGCTACCTCTCAGCAGGGATGTGGATCAAGTCTCTGACTCCAAATCTTGAGTCAAGTCTCAAGTCTTTGCCCCCACGTCCCAAGTCCTGTCGTAAAAGGCTCCAAGTCTCAAGTCGAGTCTTTCGAGTATTTTACAATCACCGAGTCAAGTCCGAGTCGAGTCTTTTACAATTGCCGAGTCAAGTCCGAGTCGAGTCTTTTACAATTGCCGAGTCAAATCCGAGTTGAGTCATTGATGCAACTTTGAGTCCGACTCTAGTCTGAGTCAATAAACTCAAGTCTACATCACTGCCTCTCAGCTCTCCCTGATTTCGCTGTGGATATTGAGATGACTGTGGTGTCAGTTTGAAGAGCTGAACACAGATGTGCAGAGCAATGGTGATTTTGGTTCATTGGTTCATATAGCTCAGTATTCTTTACACTGGTTTTCAGTCACTCTCCAGGTTTTCAGATGGGTTTTTCTGTGCCCCCTACCTGGTGATACCAAGGGATTGAACCAGGGACTTTCTACCATGGAACTATAACCCTTCCCCCAGAAGGTGCTTATGCATATTCCAACTTCTTGGAAGCTTAAAAAACATCAGCACACAAGGGCTAGAGGCAGGTCTGGATGAGTGCTGCTGGTGAAAAGGGATGTAGCAGAGGAGAAGGAAGTCTCAGCAGAATATGGACGGCCATTGACAACCATATCAACGAAGGAACGAAAGGTGTACTAGATAATGGGAATACCACCAATGACTTGACCTATCAACAGTAAACCGCTGATTTTAGTATGGCACAAGTCATTAGTTCTTTGTTAATAGACCAATCATTCTGAATTTCACTGTCATATCAATAAACGCCATCGCCGGTATACCCCTACAACAAAGCCGATGGTTATTGCACGAAATAATTAAAACCTAAGTTAAAAGGTGACTTGCTGAGTGTTCTATTCACGAAATGCACATTCCTTGCCAGAGACAGAAATGCATCTTGATAGTTCATTTTTCATTTCCTTCGCTGGCAGAACTGAAAGGATTGTGTGACTTTCTTTGTTCTATTGGAAGTGACTTTTTGATTGGCATAATGAACAGAACAGTGAAACAGATGGGTCTCCTCTGAAGTTACACCAGTTCCCCGGTGGACTGTATAAAATGCTGACAGATAACAAAAGAATCCCATACTTGTTATTCACTGTAGATTAAAATTTAAATATCAACAGAACGAGCTATGCATTTGAACTGTTTCCTCCCCCCGTTCATTTAGCATTTTAAATTACAATTAAATGGTAGCAAAAAAAGAAGGTTGATTCTGTGTGTGCATCTCTCTCTGTGCGTAGAGATAACAGAATCAGTAGATGAAAATTGGGATTGTTTTTTCACCTTGAGCAGAAGCAAGTTCTCTTCAACCCTTTCTTGAACATATAAAGCTGCTTTCTGCTAACTTAGAACATTGGTCTGCCTAGATTCTAGAACACTAGCAGGAAGTAGTTCTCCAGGATTTCTACAAGCAAAGCATGTGTGTTTCCTGACATGTTTTTATATGCATATGCCTGTGGTGGTCGGTGCATGTCAGATGAGCATGACCCAGACCAGTCTCGTGGCATTTTGCTCAGGCGGATGGCAAGGAAGCATCCGAACCCACAGGCTTCTATGTGCCACAAAGTGCAACAAGAAGTCTAAAGATAAGCATGTTGACACTTCACATTTCCTGGTAAAATGTTCTCCCAGTTGGGTAGTTGGTTAAGCTTTGGCACCATCTCTGCAGGTCTCAATTGAGACAAGGGGTTTCTTATCACATGGCAGAGGTAATTAAGTTAGCATTGCTATGAGATTGTTTTCATCAGTTGTGGAGTGTCAACATGGTTATCTTGCCTACTCTCAAGCTTGTCACAAGACTGGGCTGCTTTCATTTCCTACCATCTAAAATTTCTGTCTTAATTTATATCTCTATCCCTCTGTCTGTCTGTGTGTGTGTGTCTGTGTGTGTGTGTGTGTGCATGCGCACGCGTGTGTGTGCATGCGCACAGCTAACCTCTGAGCCTTGGAGAAAAAGGGGAGGAAGAAGATGGGTGGAGGTCTTAGCAGTGTGAGTGCCAGACTGGAGAAAAGGAACACAGACCCACCTATTTGAACTTCTCCTGGACACGTCCCACTGAAATAATTAGCAGAAATGTTGCGTAATTTCCCTTGGTTACAGTTGGGTTTCAGCAAAGGATGTTCCCCCTCCAGTGGATTGTCCCCCAAATGAACGGATTCCGTTCCTAATCGCCCCCACATGAATGCATCCATCAGCAATTAAATGCATTTCTTTTTCTCCCACACCCACAAAGTCCATGAGCGTGGCTGATCTGGCAGAGTTCCTGAAGCGCCTCCAGCCTTGCATCGAGCCTTCTCCAACGTGAATTGCATTTCCCCGCGTAGCTGCAATTTCCTCTGCCACCTGGCCTCTAATGAGGTTTCGTGATGGTCAGTCCTCTATCTGGCGAAATGGAATTGAAGCATCCATTATTGTTAATGGCGGGTTGGGTGCCTCTTTGTGCGCGCAGCCCAGACTGAACACTCACCCCTAATTGTCCATAAAATCAAATCATATCCGCTTGATTGTCTGACTTTGCTTTCCCCAGCAGGCATTTTAAACACATTGCGATTGCCCACTCCCGATCTTTTTGAGCAATGCCCTTTGGTAGATGTCCCATCTACCATTTTGCTGCTAATTTAAGAAGCTTTAGAATGTCCATTTGAAAACTCGCTAATCCTCATGATTAATCAGTTAAATTTCTCTCTTTCTTTTCAGTGCCATCAATGTACAGTAATACCGCCCATAATGCTGCTTCTTTTAGCACTGATTTATTACAAGGCTCTTTGACCCAGCGTGATCAACGGCAATTCTAGCCAATGGGAGAGGTGCATTCTGGAAACCGCAGAACCAATCAGTGCCTGTTTCCTGCCTTAACATATGAAGCTTCCTTATAAGGAGACAGAACCCTTGTCTGTTTGTCTAGTACTCACTTGTAGGAATTCTCTAGGGTCTCACTGCTACCTGAGATTATTTCAACATGGAGGTCATTGGGATGGATCTAGGAATTTGGAATCCTTGGTATGCTAAGCACATACAGTTCTTCACTATGTAAAGCTTCAGCTATGGCCCATCCTATAATCATCAGAGAAGCTTCTTCTCTCGATGCTGGCTGGCATAAGTTCCCATGTTGTTGTTGTTGTTGTTGTTGTTGTTATTTAATATGGAAGGAGGGAACTAATTTATCCCATGATTTCCCATTAAAGAAAGGGGGGGGAAATCCACCTTTAATCTTATATCTGAGGTATAAATGTCCATAAGGCTCGGCGGCCCGCCTCATGGAGCTGCCGATTGTTGCCCCGGCCAGCCCCACTCCAGCCGGACAGGGGCTTGTGTTGGCAGCACCCAATTGGCTGCTGCTTGTCTCCGGGCGGGACTGAGGGTGGGAGGAGCAAGCATCATGCTTGCTCTCCTCAGTCCCATCTCGGAGCGCAGTGCCCCGCCCGCCCTCCCTCCTTTCAGGCTGAGAATAGCTGGTTGCCCTTTATGGGGGCCAGGTAGGAATTTTTTCCTATTAACCTGATTGGCTTTGGTTGATGGGTTTTTCGCCTACCCCAGCCTGTGGGTGAGAAGTGGCGTTACTCTGGTTTGCTGTGTTATTAACTTTGGTTGCTTTCAGGTAGGTGGCGTGCAGGAGGGGTAGCCAGGGAGGGCTTAGTTGGCATGCATCCTGAGGTAAGCAAGGTCAGGGGGTAAGCCAGGACCGCTCACACGAGGCCGAACCGGGTCGGTGAGGCAGGCTGGCAAACCCCCAGGCTGGATGTGCAATGATCACCTTAAGGAATTTCCTGAGGTTGGTCAGCGCTGTTCAGCTGCCTCGACCCCTTTGGGGTTGGCAGGGATAGGCAGCTCGGTCGTGGACCGAGTGTGCCTGGAGCCAGGATGTCTCATGCCCGATTAGATCTTGGGGGAGGCAGACGGCTAGGTACCGTTTCCCCCACCCTAGCCGCCTGCACACCAAGGGGGGTTTTTATAGTTAGAGCCCTGCTGCATTTTGTTTGTTCTAAGATTTCAATAAAGCAACCCATATAATCCAAGCTCCTGTCTGGCGTATTCATTGGGGGGGTCCAGGGGTAAAACCTGTAAACCTTGAAAGTTACTTCTTGCTTCTCATCTGTGCAATATTTGTGCCATCTAGCTAAGGGTCCAATATTTCTGTTAGAATGATGAGGTTTCAGTGCAGGAAGAGATTCCCCTCCCCTTTTTGCCTGTGAAACATTCATGATTTGTTACTCAATCGCACTTTTGATTTCTCAGGTTCGCAGAGGCGGAATAACTGTGCAAACTGGGCCATCACACATCTTGCTATCTGAAGCCTTCCCATGACATGTTACCAGTAGAGTATCAGCAGTTATCACGTGTTACCAGTACAGTATCAGCAGTGATCACATGTTACCAGTAGAGTATCAGCAGTGATGTCACTAGTATCACTAGTGATGTCATCACGTTTTGTTCTAAATACCATATTGGTCTGAGTATAAGACTCACTTTTTTCTCCTAATTTAAGTTTTTAAACTAGGGGTGCGTCTTATAATCAGGCTGTTGCAATTTAATGCCAGTGATGTAATTAATTTTTTTTAATAGCACCAAACATTAAGGGTGCGTCTTATAATCAGGTGCGTCTTATACTCGGGACAATACGGTAATTCCAGACTCAAATCTTCTACTTTTGTAATGCTTACCTCCAATCCAAGAGAAGCATCATGTCTAAAACATTCTTCCTCACCTCAGATTTTAAGCTGGGATGGGAAGGAATTTTAGCCCTACCAACCTGCCTGCCTGCCTCGCACACACACAATCTACACTTCCAAACACTTCTTCTCCCTCTTACTATTTGTATGGTTCTGTTTCACTCCCTCCTTTCCTTTCTGTTGTCATCACAGCGTGCCAGGCACATGGAGTGATGGGAGTGGTAGTTTTTCCCCAATGCTACTACCATCGATAAGTAGCCATACAAAAACTTCCATCACCCCTTGTGCCTGGTACATTGTGATGGCAGTGGAGAGGGAGAGGGAGAAAGTGAGAGACAAGAGGCTGTCTGTTCTCCTGATGTTTCTGCTGGAACTATGAAAAAGGAAGTGGGAAAGGAAAGGAGTTTGGGGGAATGCCAGGTGGCATGGGGGTTGGCTATTTATAGGGAGTTGTGTTTGCCAAATGTAGACTTGGTGTGACGTTTCACTCCAGTTGCGTTGTGAAGAAGTCAATTCACACCATCTTTCCAATTTCATCCCATGGCAGGCGCATGTCATTATTCCACTGCAGGCGCATGGCGCATGCCATTCATCCCATGGCAGGCGCATGGCAGGCGCATGTCATATTCGCATCGCCCTGCTCCCAAGTCCTCCTCTGCATCTGATGTAGTGTGCTCAAGTTGCCACATTCCATTTGTCTGTCTTCAAGGTGGCACAGGAAACTCTTTGCTGTTTTCAGCTCCGATTAATTCTTAGCTTGACATGTACCGCTTGACACCACGTTTTTAAAGGTGCCTTTGTCCAAACAGGGTCCAAGTGTCCATTTGTACCTTTCTCATTTTCTTCGCTTGACCCAATAAGCCCTTCTGGCCCGTCCAGTCACATCCACTTGAATGGAGCAGCACCGTCAACAAGAAGTGAAATGTTTGCGACGGATGTGGAAAAGGCAACGGGAAGACTCCTTTGCTTCCATCCCCAACCGCGTTCAATTAAAGAACATCTTCTTATGTATGTGACACAACAGCCCAGGGGGGGCTTTTCTCTTTCCTTGGTACCCTCCAAGACTGTGTGCGGAGCAGAGAAAATGAAAGTCATTTAATGACAGTCCATCAAAAGATATACGTTAAAGCCCTCCTCCATCTGTGTCTAATTCTGTCCCATGCTAGCAACTGCCCACAATGGAAATGCTACAGGCTTTTCTAGGTCATTTGGCATTATGTGAGAAATCACCTCCCTGTGACCCCATATGGTGAAGCGTCAGTAGCTAAACAGATTGGCAGGGCCGGGGTCATAACGCTCTCTAATCCTTCAGGACATCAGTTGCTGCTTAGCCAATTCGAAAACAGCTTGACTTTCCCTTCACCAATGACACTGTTTATTTCTCTGCAACGGCACTGTCATAAAAGCTAACTGCAGTGGACAGATTTGATATGTATTTTCCCAAAGTACTTTGAGTGGAGCTAGGCAGGGATTTAATTCCAATATATCCTTAATACAGATACGCAAGTTTACATAACAGGCGGTGCGTCTGGGAAGCTGTCATAGATCTCTTTGATTTGGCCCCTTTACTTTGCTCGTGGAAGAAACATTTATTTGTTTGCAGTCTTTATATACCGCCTTTTTCGTGTAGACTCAAGGCAGTTTACATAGGCAGGCTGATCTAAACCCCATTTTTTTTTTCAAATGGGTTTTTTAAAACAAATATTATTCTATGAGAGGAACTCATTGAATGTGGAAGGTGGAGAGCCAGGTCACCTGTGTTCTGTTGCAGAGTGGCCACGAGGGCTGCGAGGCAGCCAGGTAAGCTGGGTGCCCCACCCCTTAACTGGCCACCAATCCAAATGAGGGGGCCTGAACCCTCTGCACTATTGGACAGGCCAGCCAAATCCCGAACCCTGCGCTAGAGGCGCGGGTTCGGAATACTGCTGATTACCACATCAGTTCACACCTTTCCCCTTTTAACAGATACCACTTGCTATTCTGGCAAGCAACCTTATAAAAACTCACTAATGTGTGGAGTGAAGAACTCAGAAGGAAATTTGCTCTTCCTTGACATTCAAAGGTGGGTTTTTTTTTTCTCACATTCATGCAATGATTCCACGCCAGTGCATAATAAAACTCTTGGTTTGTTTTTTGGGTGGTTTTTTAAAAAATGATTACCATAGATTAGCATAGCAAATGAGAACTATCCTCATGTCATTCGAGGACTTACTGAGGGATTTACTTATGCAATGAAGAACTAGGTGATGCTGTTACAAAGCATTGTACAATAGAAAAGTAACTTTCAGCCATCTGTAATGCAACCGATCGTGATGGTCCCACTGGGATCATCAGAAACAAGGCTGACATTGTATTTCAAGTTCCTAGCAGCCAACATTTAATTTTTAAATGTTTCACAGCTGGAGAATAAATTGTCCGAGCTTCCTCATAGGAATGCCTGAGCATTCACAGGCTTGGCCCTGAAGGATATGAGAATCTGTGCATATTCCCAAGCCCTTCTTGGGCTTATTTCTTCTTGGGCCGGTATTTGCCCATACTGGCTGCTGGGACCAAATCCCATTGCAGTTCCAGCAGAGAAAATATACGCCACCAAGGCCTTTCCCTACCCGAAGGTAAGTATTGCAGGGTGCCCTGGGGCTGAGGGAAAGGAAGGTGGAAGAAGAGGCAACGTGCAGAATCAGAGCAAATATTGGCCTGCTTCACTGGTGTGCATTTGCACATAATTTGCACATGACTCTAGTACTGTATGCATGAGCTCAATGTGGGAGGCCTTGATAGTTCATGGCATTGCTAGTTCTTAGCAAAAACCCTCACTTCTTGCAATCCTGCTAAGAATAACATATAACGTATACTTTTTGGTATTGCACAGCGGCTGAGAGAGCGATCCGCAAAATCTGTGATGATAGCCCTAGCCACGAAATTGAAAGTGTGCTATTTCTCAGTAAGCAGTGATGTAGACTTCAGTCTATTGACTCGAACTCAAGTTGGACTCACATCGTGTCAATGACTTGACTCGGACCTGACTCAGTGATTGTAAAAGATTCGAAAGACTCGAGACTTGGAGCCTTTTATGACAAGTTGAATTTTATTCAGGTTTAAACTCGTTTTCCCCATTAAATAGATAGGGACTCGCAACCAAAGACTCGGGACTTGGGGGCAAAGACTTGGGACTTGACTCGAGACTTGGACCCAGAGACTTGGGACTTGACTCGAGACTTGGAGTCAAAGACTTGGGACTTGACTCGAGACTTGGAGTCAGAGACTTGGGACTTGACTCGAGACTTGGAGTCAAAGACTTGGGACTTGACTCGAGACTTGGAGTCAGAGACTTGGGACTTGACTCGAGACTTGGAGTCAGGGACTTGGGACTTGACTCGAGACTTGGAGTCAGAGACTTGGGACTTGACTCGAGACTTGGAGTCAAAGACTTGGGACTTGACTCGAGACTTGGAGTCAGAGACATTAGCCCCATCCCTGTCAGTAAGATATGCAGAAATCCCTGAGCAGTTTCATGTGTCTTACAGAAACCTGTTTTGCCTCCCCTTGAACATTGTCCCATGTTTCTCCTTAGGAAGAACACTGAAAATTGCCTCTGAATGTCACTTCTTTCCGAAATGTTGGTGCCATCCTTACGTAATTGTATAGCTGGAACCCAATGTGGTCTTCTAGTTATTTCCATCCTTTCCAGCTCAAGAAGCAACCTGGATTCACTCGAGCAACTGAGGTATGGAGTTGGCACCAACAATTCAGAAAGTTGAAATCGGAAGTGAATTTCAAGGTTCCTTTCAAGGAAAATAACTTCTCAGAGAATTTCTAAGAGAAGCCAGATGAGTTTCTAGAAAGGATGTGACATTTCTCTGGAGCGGGGCAGTCTGTACATCAGTGGTGATGAATGTGATAAAGCCACTAAGGTATAACCAACTATCACTGAATACTGAATTCGGTATTGAACATTGAAAGCCTTCCATGTGGAATCATTTGCCCTGCTGTTTCCAGCGATGAATTGCCTCTACTGATTAGTTTTGGAGCTACCTAGAGGTAGAGGCTGTTACTGGAACCACAGAATCAACACATGTAACCTGTCCACAGTTTATGATGAAGGATTGATGTGGATTAACCAAACTGCCACCTTACCAGGATTAATCCATGGATTACAGCCCTGTCCCATTCATCAGAATGGAAGCATAAAATAGATTGTAACTTATTTGTGGTTTGCGGCACCCTCTTAGAAGTGGAGAATGGCTGAGTAATAGCACAGCTGCAGACCCTCGCTGCAGTGTGAATGAGCCCGGTTTTGTTATTTGCAGACCTATAAATCATATAAATGAAACACCGCAAAAATATCGTTTCAACTTTTTTTCCCCATTGTCCTACTTTATCACTTTCTGGAGGCACATTATGGATTTCACAGAGGGCTTATGTAATGGCCCGCCATTGAAAATAAGAAACCGCTGTTAACCTGGACCAATTTCTTACTTAGTCGTTCTGTAGGCTGCTTCCCTTCTAGTCTCACCTGAGATGAGTTCTAAGATCTAATGTGGTCAGAGGTGTTTGATCCATTTGCTGTATGCAGAACTCAGCGGTGGTGGAGTTTGAAGGAGCCCAAGTCAGAAACTAGGGGGTTGGATCAGGAGACAGGACGTGAGGAAAGGTGGGAAAAGAGCAGTGGAGGAACTGAGTGCCATTTTGGTCTGATCTGGCAGCGCTCTTCCTATGTTTATTTATGTTCTGTATTTGTATACCGCCTTTCTCATCATCAGAGTTTCTCATCAGAGTTATTCAAGGCGGTTTACATCAGCAAGCTATCTTAGGCCCGAAAAGGGTCTTTACAATATGGTTCTATTCATATAGAACCTTTCATTATCCAGATGTTTCCCTTCCACGGTGTGGTCATCTCTCTGGCTGCACAGCTCATGCCTTCCGAGCTTCCGCAGATAGCTACAAATCGAGCGAGGCAGGACCTCGGATTGTTAGCGCTCTTTCTCGACTGACTTCTCAGCATTCCGTTCCGCCCTCGCACCGCGGCATGACAGCAACTCCTCTCTCTCTCTCTCTCTCTCTCACAGAGGGTTATCACAGCTTGTCAGCGACTTCCAGTCTCCCATCCGGGCACGACCGAGCTTAATCCTGTTCAGCTTCTTCAGGCAGGCAGGCAGCTCAACCACCAGACCACTCAGAGGAATTCTTATGCTTCTGCTTTCTAGTTTTATGGGGATAGTGGCAGGACTGGTTGATGACACTTCCTCTGTGTGTATATCCTGCTATTCCCAGTTTCCCCTCCTCCCCCAGCACTCTGTAGTTCAGAGGCAAATGATAAAAGAATTATCAGGTTAACAACCAGGTGCAAATAAAAATTGATGGATGCTATATACACTGTGAAAAACTCGCACTGAAGATTAAAAAAAAATATCCTCCCAAATTCTTAGAAGGAATGTCTTATGTTCAGAAGCTTCTGCACTTTTTCAGACTGAAAGAATAAGAGCCAATGCTGCCATTATTTTTCTTCACCCGTACATGTGAGAAGAAACACGACCCCCCAAAATGCTAGGATTTGTCATGTCTGAATGATCAGAAACAGGCATGGTGCATATATTACCAGTGCCCAAGTTTTGGGCAACTCTAGGAAAAGGACTTTGTTTCGCTAATACATGCTAAATAAGCTAGCCAGCTGTAAGGCAGTTGATTCAATGCCTGGACAATTAAACACCAAACTATCATGATAGTGTTCAATACGTTTATGTATCAGCTAGTCACTAGCTGCTACTGGTTCCTGGTCAATATCAAAGCACCACTGTTCAACTCAACTGCCTTTAATAATTAGAGGGGATTGATTAGCTTTCCTTGCCTAATTGGCTGTGAAAAAAGACCAAACACCTGAATTTGCCAGACACTGAAGTCACAACGAGCATCATGTTGGGAAGATTGGCTGGGTAACAGACCCTGTATCCTCTATTTGCTAGACTCTGTTCCACCAGGTCCCTTTATCTGGGTCAGCTAACCCATTTTGTGTTGCATTTGTGGACAAAGCCCTGAGAATCCTACCAGTCACCCTGGCTTCTGTTTCTCTGACGTCCTTGTGAAACAAGAGAAAGAAAGCATTTGTGGCAGCAGAGGGTAACTGGGACTCAGAGACATCCAAGTTTATTTCCCTAGGGTCATCTTCAGTGCAAGGGGAGAGACAGAGAGAGATAAAGTTGTATCCATAGACAGAACTCTCAGCGGACTTTATAAAAATGTTTTACAGAGTGCAACGGTGCATGCTACGGAGATACAGGAAATTGCTAGGCCAGCATCCCAGGTGTTTTTTTTTTTCCCATTTTGCCCAAGTCTTTGTGGATTTGAAAGTAAGATTTGTCAAGGGCAAAAGCAAAAATAGAGGTTGGATGCTGACGTGAAGTTCTGAGTTGGCTGGTAAAACTTCTCTTTCATTCCAATCTGTAGCGCTGATGCTTTTTCTAAAGCGCACCAACCCAGTTTGTGGCCACTTGTGTTATACATATTGGCCATGATTCAGCGAGGGAGATCCATGTGGGCATATGATGTGCATCCCTGTTGCAAGGCGCATTGGTCAGTGCTGAACTTTATGGATGCACCTGTGGGGGGGGGGGGTTAGGGGTGGTGGCACTGTATATCCCCATTCAGGACAAATAGCTGCATATCACAAGTCCTAGCTTGAGATTTGTTCAGGGCTATCCGGAATTATTTCCTTTAAGTTACCGACCTGTTCACATAATTTTCTTGCCTCTTCTTTTCCTTTGGAAGCAGTGAGCCAGTATTTAATTGTTTGGACCATAGCAGAATCAGCACCCAGGAGAGAGAAGGGGAAAAAAATTCCTCCTGTTGTCAGCAGAGCAGGTGGATGGGAAGTTATTGAAGGCTCCAGTGTGAATGAGGAAGGTTAAACTAAAACACTCCACAATGTTTCTTCAGAATATTTCCTTATGAAATCCTGAGAAGAAATTTCAGAACAAATCCTGCACACAAATTACTGTGCATTCTCCAGTTCTGGAACTAATTCCAGAAATTATTCAAGTTAAAGTAGCATCATTGATGAAGAGTGGAATGCAGGGCAGATCATTCCCATGGAATAATAATTAAAAAGGAAAATAGAAAGAAGGAAACCCACTGAGTTGAAATCTAGCAGCTGTCCTTGGTGCTGAAATATCTATGGCCAGCTTTGTTTGTATATTGGGGATATAGACATCCTTTTCTTCCAACTGGGCACTCTGCATTTTGCCATTTGCTCTTGGGTTCCTAGACCTTCTGACTATCTCTAGTTTAGTGTGCCTCATCTTGAAGCAAATATCTCTGCCTCCCACTTTTTTTTTGGTTTGTTTCTGACTAGCATTGCCGTTGGTGTTGTTTTCCCTCCGTTGTTTGCTATTAAATTTTTCCATTGATTTTAATTAAACTTGCAACAGCCTTGCAAATTTCCTTGAAGTTTACTCCAAACAGAATGCTTGCTCACCGTGTGTGTTTTTTCTCCCAAGCGCTCACATCTCTAATGAAGGGGAAAACCCTCAAGCTATAATCATGGTAGTAGAAATTATTCAAGTGAGGAGCACTTGAATGGACTGGAATCAGGAGGAGGCAGCATAACAATTTTCTAAGATTTGTGCTAACGTTTCACACTGCAAGATTCTTTTGTTCAACATGGGAGTAGAATAGGGAATCCTAGCAGGATAGTCAAAAGAGAGGGAATTCGTATACTGTAAATAGATGGTCCTCTGTCTTTATTGTGTTCTATTTTTATTTTATTCTATTTTTTTCCAGTATATATCCTAGATCTGCACAGAAATGGTCTCTTTGGCTTTCATTTCATTCTTTGGCTTTCATTTCATTGTTCCAAAATTGAATTTTTAGTGTGTGTTCTCTTGACATTTCATTCATTTTGCATCTGGTCGTCAAACCAAAAGCCCTCAATGACCGATTTTTAAGGCTCCAGAGAACTGCGTAGTCCTTAAAATAGCAAGGAACTTCACAGTAGAGATAGGAGAACTCACCTACATATGCTTCAGATTATTTTGGAAATGATTCAATTTATTCCCCTCCCCAAATTGAAAAAAACAAACAACCATGTAATTTTCTGAGCCAATCATGGTTTGTAAAACAATCAGGGGGTTCAATTAGATGACCTCCAAGTTTCCTTCTACTATTCTGTGGAACTATGATGGTATGACCACTTTCTCCTCACCATCCCCCTCCCCAGCACACTCCCTGCTCCTGTATTAGCTTCCACCTGAATGGAAAGTTGTTGCTTTGGGGCTGTTATCTCACTCACCCAATGTGGAATCAAGCCTCCTAGGGGTTTCTGTTGCCTTAGTCTTTTCACACTAGAGTTGGCAGATGACTGTCTAAGATAGGCTGTGGGATCTTCCCATTGTTAGTTTAGTAAAATTGCTTCTCTGACCTCAGCTATTCTCTCACATTGTGGCTATTGTGTTAATTTGCATCTTGAGATTTTATTTGCAGGGTCTTTTCATTAATAAATAAGGATAGCTGGCAGTGGGGAAGAGGAGAGGGAAGGTAAGGATGAAAAGGGATGAATTCAGGAAATGCAGGTTTCCATAAGACAAGGGAAACTTCTTAAGAGAGTTTCTACACATCTCTATGGAGAGAAAGTGAGGGTTGAAGAGTCAGGTAAGCGAAGGTCATGAATGGGACTATAATGGGAAATAAGGACAGAGATATAGAGAAGCAGCAAGGCAATGAGATTCCTCTAGTGTTCGAAGAACACAACCCAATGAAATATGCACAGATTGTGTCTGTCAGTATCCTTCCTTCTGCTCCCCCTTGATTTCTTTATCCTTCAACAAGCACAACTACTCAAAAATTCACCAATGGTATACTTAAAAAAAAAACACCTAGGAGACAGAAGTAGACACACAAGACATGAAAATTGTGGATAAGTAGTTTAATGTCTCAGAAAGAGACATTGATTATGATTTTTGGCCTAGTAAATTGGACAGTGAATACTAATGAAGATCAACTCTCATCTGCAGACTCGAACTTAATCCAGCTACTTCGAAAGATAAAGAATATTAAGGGGGAAAAAATCAGCTTGGCAGGAAAACTATTTCTGAACCTGCAAGCAGATTGCCACCCAGGCAGGAATTCTCCCGGGAGACTGACTTTTTCCTATGATTGGAGCCTGTAATTGTACCAAGGTTCGAAATGATTTTTCCCCCCATTTATCCTTTAAATTGCAGCTAAAGTATAGAGTACGCCAGCAACCCGCTATATGGCATGTGATTGTATTAAAAAGGTTATGTCTACTGGCAATAAAACTATTCTACCTGACACACACTCTATGCTAATAGGATAAGATGCGCCTTGTTTCCCAAGTAGAAGTGTCCACAATTCTAACAAGGTGTCAGAGAAAGTAACGGTGGCGATATGAGCTGGCAATGACAAGCAGCTCCTATAATACGCTCAAGATTTCTTAGCCCAGCTCCGGGTTGAAATGTTTATGCTATAAGGCTGGTTTTAATCAGGGATAAGTTACAGGCAAAGCTCACGTTTGGTTGACATGGCATCTACGCAGAGAGCCCGAGGAATATAATTTGGACCAAAATTTGGATCAAATGCTTGAAGGAGGAAAAATTGCTGATGCGATAATTTAGGACATTTTCATGGTCCAGGTTGGGGTGGTGGTGTCACGCCACCAAGCAGTCGAGTTTCAGAGTCCAGAGAGGTTACCGGTTGTCAATCCAAGAGACCAGAGGCAAATAAAATGGTCCAGAATGAGCAAGGGTTAAGTTTCAGAGGAAACAGTCAATGATCAAAAGGGGCCCAAGGCATGTAGCATACATGTTCCAAAATGTCATCCGCAAAGGGGGCTGGGGGGGGGGGTCATAGCTCAATGGTAGAGCACCTGCTTTGCATTCAGAAAGTCCCTGATTCAGTCCTTGTCATCTCCAAGTAGGGCTGCTGGGTAAGACCCCATCTGAAACCCTGGAGAGCAGCTGCCATTCAATTTACCACTGAGCTAGATGGACCAATGGATTGGCTAAGTAGAAAGCAACTTCATTTGTTATTATGAAGAATAAGATAACCAGTCCTTGCCCCAAGGAGCTTACAGTCTACATATTGACAAAACGAGACGACAGAAGAAGGGGAAGGAAATGGAGACAAGGTTATTTTTAACCAAGGGTGTATATATTTATTTTATTTTATTTATTTTTCACATTTTTATACCACCCTTCCTCCAAGGAGCTCAGAGTGGTGTACATATTTCCTCCCCTCCTTTCTGTCCTCACAACAACCCTGTGAGGTAGGTGGGGCTGAGAGATAGTGACTGGCCCAAGGTCACCCAGGAAGCTTCGTGGCTGAGCGGGGATTTGAACCTGGATCTTCCAGGTCTAAGTCCGACTCCCAAATCACTACACCATCCTGGCTCCAACAGGATGGAACATGCAACAGGAGTTAAATGCATACACCTTTGGGCTGGGAGGAAATGCCCTTGATATTGAGCTACGTTTCCCATGGAAGTCCTCCCAACTCTATGATTATAATAGCGCTTTCCATCTTAAGAGCAGATTAGCTTCCAAATCTTTTAGCCTCAGAACAAATTGTCCCTGGCTGATCATCCTAAGGAAGACAATGTTTTTGGGGAAGCAGCTGGCAAGACAGGCTGCCGAGGCAGGACAACCTCTGATATGAAACAATTCACAGAGATGGGGGCTGCGACGCTCGCAGTCTTCTTCCCATCTCTTTGGGCACCACGCATTTTCCCTGGGCAAATGAGATCCACCTACACAAGGCAAGGAACAAACTGTCGTGCACAGTAAGATGCCACCCTGGGATTTGCATAAGAATTCTTGATGTAGTAAAAAAAAATGTGGATAGTCAAATGCGTGCCACGCAGTGTGACAAATGAAAAGAGGGGGAAATGCAAAGCTGTGCCAACCAGAACTCCTTTCTATGTTTTTTTTTTTTTTTGCCATTTTGGAAGCCAAAAAAAAAAAAAAAGGTGTCCTGATGGAAAGATTTGTGGTGCAATTCCAAATTCTTGGATTCTTAATGAGGTTAAAAGTAAAGCTTTAATCGCTCTGCAGTGAGCGGGTCTCATGATGTTGTGAGACATGCTGTATTCATGTTGTCCCCCGAGTGCCGTGTAACAGGGGGCCAATTGCCATGATGTAGCAGAACTGTTCAGTCCCCCAAGCCTCCCTCGGACACTTGCCTAAATGCAGAACATAATTTGGGAAGTCCTGGATGGACATCAAAAGTGGATCAAGTGCAACAGTTTCTGAGACGGGCAGCCAAATCCAATCTGGGGCTTACAGCAGCGGAGCTCTCAACCCCCCCCCCCACCACCATAAGCCCTGGTCTGGTGTTCAAAAGACATGCCACTCTCATGCACTGTGGGACTGCCAGCAGAATGGCAGGAGGCCCAGGGCACATGCCAATGGCTCACCCAGGCTGTGCCAGAGCAGGGAATGCGGCGGCTGGGGCAGGTCAGGGGCAGTTAAGGAGTGGATCAGGGCAGGGAGTGGGGCAGGCATGGAGTGGCTCAAGGGCGGGAGGGTGTGGATCTTGGTGTCAGTCGTGCATGCCGGGATCATATCCCCCTTTTCCTAGCCCAAGTGGTGATGATCAATGTGCCCTGCAATACACAATGTGCCCTGCAATACAAGGCTGCAATTCTCACAACATTTGCCTCTATGCTCTGCTTCAGGGGCCAAGATCTTCCCATCAAATGCCATCACCCTGCCTTACCTGGCTGTGTATCAGCAAGCCCAAAGTGTCATAGTAGTCAGGAGATTGAACAAAGATGTCAGGAGGACAGATAGAGATACTGCAATATTTGAAGGTACCTGAATTATATCAACTAGAAAACTGGTCCACTCATATATGGCCCGTAGTTCCCCTAGAAAAAAATGACCCACTAGACTAGGTTATCCAGAAGCCTGGCCCTGCAGGATGCTATATATGCTGTTTGGTACTGTTTTCCAGTGTGTATTATTAGCCATGACCTGTTTCACCTACGCCCCAGTTAGCCCCTCGGTCTAAATGCATGTATATGTCCTTATATCTTGACGTTTAATTTATTTCCATTGGTTATGCTTTTTTTGTTTCTATCTCAAAATGGAATGTGATCTCATTGTGAATGTCTGTATTTATCTTTGTCTCTGGTGGAAAATGCCAACAAAATAAGGATTTTTCAAAAGTAAAAAAAAAATGCATTTATCTGCTTGTAGTTGCAGTCTATTTTTTGTCAAAGTCCTGGACACTCATCACAGTTCAGAGAGATCTGCACCAACTTCCCCCCCCCCAAAAAAAACCCATTTCTTTAAATCCCTAGGAGTTCTGTGAAAATAATGAGCTGGTTCTGAATTGTGCGAAGGGGAGTTTGCACATCCTGCTCCTCAGTGGGCCTGAGTAGAGGTGGCACCATTGCAATGATAACTTCCAAAATTAACTGCAGGTACTGAGAATATTTACAGGGACTGCCCACCAATAGAACGTTGATGCCAGCTTACGATGGTATCCTTCGCACTCTGCACCTGCCTTCGATCGGGTTCCTCCACTTGCTCCTGCCTCTTCATTTCCACTCTGCGTGTGACATGTTGTGCAAATGTTTTTCGTGCTTGTTTTTCAAGTGGCTTCTTAGAGCAGACATTCCCCAGAGTGCACTTTCTCTTTCTTTACTAGCACTTTTTTCTATACAAACAACAGATTGCTTTGCTGCTGTCCTTTAGATTTAAAAGAGAGTTAAAATATAAAAAAACCTGCAAAAAAAATAAAACACCCTGCTGCACAGATGTCTGCTTTCTTTTCAAGCTTCTTGGCAAAATTTGAGTAACTTGATCCTTCTCTGCTGCCCTTTGTCACAGGTGTCAGTCCTTATGGATCTGACTCCGAAGTCAGTGACAAGATTTTAGCAGCTACCGTCCGCAAATGTTGCAAATTTAGCTATCATCTGGGTCGAAAAAGTGACCTAGGAAGGAGATCTTTCAAACAAAATCTCTGGAGTGTTTGGAGCATACAAGTGGCACATTTTGCTTTCTAGTGCTGGGAGCCCTGATGATTTCATGGTAGAAAGATTCTGGATACACAGAAAAATCCAATAGCAATAAAAAAAGGACCCTATGACTAGAGAAAGAATTAAAAATGTTTTCTTACAAACATGTGCAGCAACACCATGGGTGCCAGAAACGGCAGGGAATGTTGTTTCCAGGATTCGCTGCATCCCTTGCAAAGACTTGGGAGCCCTGGGAACTAATTACAATTCCCAGGGCTCCTGGTGCCCAGGACACTGCTAAGGCAATATTTAAGGCATAATGGAATCCCCATCACCACCTTTCCCCTTTGCCATTGTTTCTGGCAAATAAATTTGTGTGGGCAAGAGACATCAATAGCGATGGAGAAGGCTGCTGCATCACATCCTTCCCAGTGACTGGTGTTTCCTTTTGGGGACATATTTTTTTTTCTACGTACACTGCTTTGTGAAGTTTTGCTTATCATTGAAAAGTGGCATATAAATACCCTTAATAAATAAAAACACTAGGCCCCTAACGTATGTCCTGGTTCCTTTCTAGAGGTTTGTCCAGAAGTAAATCAGAACAGCACTATTGCGTAGGCGCAAAAGCACAAGGCCGGACAGACTGCGCTTGTACGAAAGTGCTGATGCAACTGTCCATAGGTAGGACATAGGTAACTTAGGGGCTCAGCATACATCAAACCAGCCCACACCCACAACAAAACTCTCACTGGAAAATGCTCCTCATAACATCATTTTTGAAGAGTTCATATTACATTCAAGAAGAGACAGAACATTTCGATGAATTTCGTCCAAACTCATATCAAAGTGCTTCTAGCGTTGGCCTATGTGGACCCCCAAACCACATTCTTCCCACCACCAGCTGCATGTTGTAGCCCACCAGGTCTGGACCCCCCCTTTTTTTTGCAACCAAACCAAGACACTTGCTCAGCGTTGGGTTGGCTACCATACATAGCTGTGGTGCTGTCCGAAGGTTGATGAGTTACAAGTTGTAAAGGCATCTTCAACAATTCCTTTCAAGATTTGACTAGTCAACCTTTCCAGCATAAGCTTGGGCGCAGCATTAGTGGAAGTTGCATTTCCCTCATTTATAAAATAAAAAGTGTTGTTTGAGCTGTGGTTTCAATTAGCAGGCCTCCAATTTTGGCTCCAAGTATCCTGGCAATAAATTAACTCTCTCATGCATTATTCACCATAACAAACAAGATATTGTTCTTTCCATCAAAGATAGTGAAGTAATGAATCTCTTTCCAGTGTCCCTTGTGCTAAATGAATATTTATTTATTATTTATTTTTCACATTTTTATACCACCCTTCCTCCTGTGAGGTAGGTGGGGCTGAGAGATAGTGACTGGCCCAAGGTCACCCAGGAAGCTTCGTGGCTGAGCGGGGATTTGAACCTGGATCTTCCAGGTCTAAGTCCGACTCCCAAACCACTACACCATCCTGGCTCCTGGTCAACACCATTGCTGCTCAAGGTGGATATTGGTCAATGGGGTACACTTTGGTCAAGGGCTATGGCTAAGAGGCTTAGAAAGCGAGGGCCCATTGGTTAGTGGTAGTACTGATGGTCCTTAAACCTTCCACTTTGCTTGCAGAAGGCTCCAAGTTTGATCCCTGGTATCTCCTATCAGGGTGCTAAGGCTGAAGGGTGACATCACAAGTGGTTAAAGAGCCAGGATGGTGGTTTGGGAGTCAGACTTAGACCTGGAAGATCCAGGTTCAAATCCCCGCTCAGCCACGAAGCTTCCTGGGTGACCTTGGGCCAGGCACTATCTCTCAGCCCCACCTACCTCACAGGGTTGTTGTGAGGGCAAAAGGAGGGGAGGAAATATGTATACCACTCTGAGCTCCTTGGAGGAAGGGCGGTATAAAAATGTGAAAAATAAATAAATAAATCTAGAATGTTATGCAAAGTGCAGACAGATAGCATAGAGAGAGGTTTTGCTCCCTCTCTCAACATTCTAGGATTCATTGGTGGTGGGTTTAGGAGGGACAAAAAGAAAGGCTTCTTCACACAACAGCTTATTAGTCTGTGGAACTCTTTGCCTCAAGAAATGGTGATGGTCACAAAACATGGTGATGGACACTAGCTGGGATGGCTCTAAAGGGGGATTGGACAAATTCTTGGAGGGCAAGGCTATCAATGGCTATATGCATTTTCTCCAGGTTCAGTTCCAGTATACCTCCAAATACCAGTTACAGGAGCAATGGCAGGAGATGGGTACAGTATATGCCTTTTTCTCCTGCTTGTCGGCTTCCCAGAGGCAGCGTGTGTGGGCCTGTGTGAAAATCAAGATGCTGGACTAGATGAGGCTTTGGCTTGATCCAACAGGGCTATTCTAATGGTCAGGGGAAGAGAGGAGACACCTCCTACCCCTGTTCCCTGCTTCCACTGCTGTTAAGCTTAGGGAGGAGTAGAGTGCCCCAGGTCAGGACTTTGCTCCGGAGTCACCCAGCACTAAAATTGTATTTTAAAGCATGAACAACTTTGAGGACCGGATGGTTGAAACACAGGATATGCAGCTAATGAAGAAACTAATCCAAAGAATCTTGAGTCCAATCTTTAAACTAGCTCTCCTCCTGTATTCCAGTGGGAAAGGTCACCGCACGGTGATTTTCAGCTTAGAAAGAGAAAACAGGACAGAAGGCAATCAGCCCTAAATGCATATCCTACTTAAAATAAATAAATAGGACCCCCCTGTGTCTGCTTTTAAAATGATATGGGGGGGGGAGTGAAACTGAACTTCAATATGTACATTTTTGCAGATTCACTGAAGATTGGGGTTTGCAACTCCCTTCGCTAAGGTTGCAGTTCCAAGCATGCTTTCCTTGCACAGGGGGTGAAGCTAAGCCCTCACATGCGCAGGAAGGCATGGGCTAATAAGAAAGCATCGTCCTTTGCGCCATATTTGAATCACGGTTGTCCTTGGCCATGGTTTGCAACGGGGTATTACTTGACACTCTGCAGTTCGCTGCCTAATTAACAATGTACGGCGAGACAGACATTTCCTTCCGGAGCACATTAATTGCAAGCCATGTTCTCAAATTAAATCCTTCCTCTCGCTGTCTCCCCTGCCTTTATTTCTCCCATGTCATCTTATAGGCATTTTGTCACACCTTGTATCTGTTTTAATAGACCTAAAATGTTGGACGCTGCGAGTATAAAATGCAAAACCCGTGAAACATCCCCTTTCTGCATTCATTTAACATACTTTCTGGCCTTCACTCTCTCCCTCTCCCCCCCCCCACACACCCCTCAAAGACTATCACTGGCACGTCAGCTACTCAATAAAATGTGGTAATGCAATCGCAGAATATGCACTTGTTCCCAGAAGTTTCAGGTATTT
Source organism: Plestiodon gilberti rubricaudatus (assembly GCA_026170595.1). Taxonomy (NCBI): domain Eukaryota; kingdom Metazoa; phylum Chordata; class Lepidosauria; order Squamata; family Scincidae; genus Plestiodon; species Plestiodon gilberti. The sequence goes on along the minus strand of JANXHW010000013.1, from coordinate 10,954,651 downwards.
CATTGCCAATAACTTTCTAATTTGGCACATTAAATATATTGAATAACCTGTCAAAAGCAGCGGTGAAATGAGAACTTCAGGCGGACAGTATCAAATCCCTCAAAATGTGTATGGTGTAAGCAGCTTTTTTAGTTATTGTCTTCTGGCAGCTTTTTTTCCCCCCTCTAGTTTTCAGAGAAGGGTTCATAGCGCTTTTTCTTTTTGGAAGGAAGACAATGTCTCAGTCAATTCCCATTGTCAAGACCCTTAACAGTCATTGACTAAAAAGAAAAAAGAAAAAAAAAGAGGAGAGGTAAAGCTTATTTAAACAACTGCTGGCTATGATTTCTCACCCCGGGAAAGCTGTGGTCAGCAACCCACAGCACATAAAGAGCTTCTTTCAGCTTCCTTAGTCTTTCTTCCCCGCTTGGCGATTCGATAAGTCTATGTGCTGCATCTTCCTTTGACTCCGAGAGAATGTTGAGTCCCGGAGTTAAGAAAAAATCAGCATTTCTTTTTTGTTATCAGTCACCTGGGTCCCCTGGGATTCCAGGGACGTTTGTTACAAGTGACGCTCTTGCTACAGAGCAAGACAAGAGGAACATCAGAAAGAGATGAAGGCCTTGCATAGAAGCCGGTGAAGGGCTTTGATGACAAAGGTAATGGAAGCATGAAGGAAATGCGGCTGCGTCCCCGTCAGTGATGAAGAGCAGGCTTTTGAAGTGTGATTTCCTGGCCAAGACAAGTCATGGACTGACCCATGTACCTGCATCTTACCATCCTTCACCTGGGCAATGGGAATATTAGCATTCAGAGGGTGCACATTGGCTCTGGAATTTCAACCCCCAGGTAAGGCTAAATGAGGCTGTCTCACAAACAAATGAGTCACAGCCCGGTCCAGCCCAAGGGAACTGCGGTACAATTCAGGCACAATTGCAGCCCAAGTGCTTTAGGCCCGAGTTGTGCCTGAATTGTGCCTGAGTTGGGCTGCAATTGTACCGGACGTAGGACGAATCTACGTTGGACGCCGTGCGCATGCGCAGGACGGGCGCGGTACAGTTGCGGAACAACTGCGGCCTAAAAGTGGGCGTTCCGTGGGCGTCACGGGGGCGGTAACGAAATTTGGTCCGGTTCCAGACACTGGCGACCCCCTGACACGCCCCCTCGAGCCCAACTCAGGCCCAAAATTTGGGCCAGCAAAAAGGGTGGACCCAAATGTGAGGAGACCCATAGGAGCCATTTTACCTTACCCACACCAGCCCTCTCCTGAAAAGTTCTAACACCCTGGGCCCGAGTTGGGCCTGAGTTAGGACGGAACAGTTGTGGCCTAACTCTGGAACCGGACCAAATAGTTACCCTATCAGCACCCAGCCCCACCCAGCCTCTTTCCCACAAAAGCCCAGCCCCAGCCCTCCACTCACTCTCTCTCTTTCTCTCTCTGAGCACGTGGCGTGGGGTTCTGTCCCCCAGCAGCCACAAAGTGGGACTTTGAAAACTTTTCTAACACCCCACTTCTCTCTTCTCTTCACCTCTCTCCTCTCTGCCCCCCTCTAGGGCAAGGAGGGCTGTTCTGCCTGTGGCCAAACTGTTTACTCCTGTGCCTGGGCAGCTCTCTCCATGCAAGTGTTTGCTAACCCATGTCTTTCTCCCAGCCCCTCTCCCCCCCCCACAGGCAACAACACCAGCAGGTAAGTGCAGGTAAGAGCAGGGTTTGTGCTGACATGTGGTCTGACTGCTGCCTCTTTGCATAGAGAAATATAGGTAGGATACATGCCTCTATACCAATGTCTTGTCTCATAGCTGCCTGCAATGCCTGCCATGATATGCCTCTGTACCAATGTTGTGTCTCATAGCTGCCTGCACAGCCTGCCATGATATGCCTCTTTACCAATGTCATGTCTCATAGCTGCCTGCAATGCCTGCCATGATATGTCTCTTTACCAATGTCTTGTCTCATAGCTGCCTGTATTAATGTGAGCACACAATGCCATGAGTGTGGAACTGTAACCCATATGTAGACACCAGCTGTTTCCCCCCCCCTCTTTTCTCCACAGGGTCTACTGACAGGTCAGTATTGCTAGGGTTGCCATGGTTGTGACCCCCAAGTCGTGTTGTTGTCTCTCTCTTTGACCCCTTTCCCTTACAGGATCATGCTCACCTTACACCCAGGGA
>JANXHW010000013.1:10882500-10947500 GCA_026170595.1 Plestiodon gilberti rubricaudatus | reverse complement strand
CGAAAGAAAGATCAACACGATGATGCTTGGTGCTCATATGGATTTGGGGACCCCTTGCAATAACCTTGTGGCTCCCACAGGCTGGGACCCCCTGGAGCAGAGTGTGGCCACCTTTCTCTTCTCCTTCACACTTCCTCTTCTATGTTGTTCTCATCTTCTGTTCCCCTCTTCCTTTTGAAATTCAGGAATTGTAAGCGGCAGCTCTTCATACATATCCACCCCTGCTAACTGGGCAAAGAGGCATTTTTTTTCAAGTGTTGCTCCTCTTAGATTTAGTGGGGGGGGGGAGAGTAACTGTCCCTCTTCACCCCAGCACAGTGTCTTTTCTAGTGGCTGATGTTCCTTCTGCTTCTTTTTAGATGGTGAGACCTTTTGGGACAGGGAGCCATTGAGTTATTTGATTCTCTCTATCTAAACCGCTTCGTGAACTTTTTCTCCAGTCCCGAAGGCATGAGAATGGAGAGACATGTCTCTCCTTTTCCAATATTCCTCCTTAATTGTATATTTCAGGGAAAGATTGAAAATGGCAAACAGGTTGTCTTTGGGGGATGTTTGTCTGCCATTCCTAATCTGCAATGGCGCAATCTTCCATAAGCTTCCAAGGAACACATTCTGAAAGCCACTGTTCAAATCCCACCTGAGAATTTCATTTCTTGGCAGTTTTCAAGGCTACGTTGGCCAAAAGAACTATGATTCAGGTCCGGCCTTTGGTGTCCTCAATACTTTTGGATCCTCCCAACTCCATCAACCTGTTGACCAAAATACCAAGCACCTGTCTGAACTCTCTAATCAGGACTGTGGGTTTGGGGTTTTTTTTTAAAAGAAAGCAAACCTCTCATTGCTTTTCTCCTTTGAACCAACTTTGCTGTTAACTAAACACAATTACTGCAAATAAGATTAAATGCCTCATGAGGCTTTGAGGTGAGCTCTTTTATTCCTTGACGCCGTCACCCCTCATTATCGTTGATTTGTGACCACCTGGCCAACTGGTGAGCCTCACAGCACCAACAGACTTAGCAAATCTATGGTCCAAACAAAGCGAAATTGATCACTGTGTAATTAGTTTGACTGACAGCTTAAAGCCACATCGAGGGACTCCATCATTCGCAATAGTCTTTGTTTCAACCAGCCAAATAGCAAAGCAGTAACTCGGAAGACAGTGTGCATCACAACTAAGAACTGCATCACAAGTAAGAACTTAGCTTTGATGGAATCTCGCAGCTAGTGAGCACACTGCATTATTGTTATTTATTATTGCTAATCCATACCTAAGAAGCAATGTGAATTCAATTAAGGGACCCCAGTCAACCACCCTGTCCACTTAGTGGGACCATGACTGAGGTGGAACTTTAACCACTGGCGTCACTGCAGGAGGGCGGAGCTCTTAAGTTCTGCCGCGATCTGATCCTCCGTTACACGGGTGAATGAAGCGGCCCCACCCCCCTCGGCTTCGGAACCATTCAAGGCGGTGAAAACAACGCACAGGAGACTCCCTGCACGTTGCTTTCGCTGCCCTGAAAGGCTCCGAAGGCGAGGGTGCGGGGCCACTTCGTTCACCCGTGTAACGGAGGGTCGGATCACTGCAGAACTTAGAGCTCCGCCCCCCCCTGCAGTGACCCCAGTGACTTTAGCACATATGACTTAAAGACAACTAGAGGGTCTTACTGTTTTCCTTGAAAAGAACATTGGGTTGCTAAGAAGGGAACACATAGAGCTTTATGGAAATATTACCTTTTTCAGTTTTTAAGGCTCTTTTTCCTTCTGAAGACCTTTGGTGTGCCATTACTTTCTCAAGAAAAAAAAGGCTCTCCAGGCAAGTTGCATAAAATTAGTGCAGCCGCAATAAATTAAAGGTTGAGGACATGAAAATGAGTGACAACCTGAGCAATAGATTTGGGCTTTTAGGGTCGCTCCAAGCCACTCACTGCCATAACACGATCATTTCTACCTGAAACTCACTTCCCATGCCTCGATCATGCTGTGGGAATCCACTGTTGCTTAGCCTCTCTGTTAACTATTCCCTCCAGGACATATGGCTCCATTCTCTCATGCACTCTGCAAGGTGCACTGAACTGAATACAGCCAGGGAATCAAGAGCGATAGATCCTTTCTGCACATTAAAAGTTTTCCCAGCTGCCTTTTTGTCCATTTGGAATTGCTACAAAGAGTTAGGCAGGTACCAGTGATGCAGACTTGAGAATATTGACTTGGATTCAAGTCGTGTCAATGACTCGACTCGAACTTGATTCAGTGATTGTAAGAGACTCGAAAGACTCAACTCGAGACTTGGAGCCTTTTATGACAAATCGAATTTTATTCAGGTTTAAATCCGTTTTCCCTATTAAAGAGATAGGGACCTGCAACCAAAGACTCAGGACTTAGGAGGAAAAAACTTGAGACTTGACCTGAGACTTGGACCCAGAGACTTGGGACTTGACTCAAGACTTGGAGTCAGAGACTTGATCCACATCCCTGGCAGGTACTAACTCTAATTGCACGCGCGCACGCACACGCACGCACACGCACGCACACGCGCACACACACACACACACACACACACACACAACTTCTAGTTTCCTTTTTTTCTTATCTAGAAAAACAAACAAGACAGAAATTACTCATCTGTGGTTGGCTCAAGGAATGGAACATTATTTAAAGTGAAAATACCTTTTAGATAGTGATATAAAGAACCCCAGAAATACAGTATACTCATCTGTTGACATTTTTATACACTTCTCAACTGGCTAGGGAAATCTCTGTGGTTCTGAAGCAGGACAGCTGCCTCCGTTTCAGGGAGGGAGGGAGGGACTGAGGAGGCTATGGGTCAGAGGCAGAAGCTGACCTTTGTGACCCTCATAATTACATTGTATTGATTAAAGTTCAGTGTTTCTATTCTGGCCAAGTCTTTAATGCTATTAACATTTAAATTGTCAGACTTGCGGCTCATTAAAATGAAGTTCACACTTTGGTTTGCTATGGCTTTTCTTTTCTATTCATTTTTCTGAGTAAAGCAATACAGTTCTAGGTCTTAAAAAACCCACCTTTTCTTTACTTGATTTAGCTAGGACAAATTTTACAACATCAAAGAAACAGGGGTATCATGGCAGTCCGTGATAGGTTGTGGGGCTCAGGAAGCAAAGTTCTGTACTGGGCCACTCGATGACATGTTGATCCCAGACTCACTTGTGTAGGACCAGAAATGTCAGGTGCCCTCCCGGCACATGGCACGTGAGGGCGGGGCCTGCGTCGTGTCACGTCGATGTGCCCCCTGCCCGTTTTCCGCTCATTTCGGAGCATAACGGGCTCCAGGGAGGGAGGGAGGGCCGACACAACGCGGCGCTTCACGTCGGTGACTGCCCCGCCCGCCTGCCCGAGCGCCTGGAGCTTCTGCTCCAAGCGCTCCGCCACTGAGCACCTGGTTCGAGTGAACCATGCGCTCCACCGTTGTAACGTCTCTGTGTAGGACCTGTCCCTTGATGATGCCTAGCTGGAAAAATCTGACCAGGCAGTAGCAGAAACTCCTCCAGCAGATGTAGTTTCTGAGGTTGGCCAAAGAGGCCCAACCTGACCAACCTCATAATGCCACCATTGGATTTTTAAGCACTTTACAACCCCATTGATTTCAATGGAAGAGTTAAGCATGCATGACAAGCTCCATTCAAGTCATGAAGATTCCAAGGGTTTTGTTTGACTGGGTAGAGTCCCATCTCTCTGTATCACTGGAGTCTCCCCCCAAAAGAGCAAAACAGCCATAATTTGCAAATAGAGAAAAAAAATAGCCATAACTAACTCACATTGAAATCAACAGGACTTCAGTTAGTCATGACTGAACCCTATTATATTGCTTTCAGTGGGATTTAGTTCTGACCAAATTATGCTAGAAGGTCCAAAACTACACTTAAGTATGTTGGGACGAAAAAAAATAACTGGTGGTACAGGTTGAGTATCCCTTATCCGGACTTCTTAGGATGGGAAGTTGTCTGGATTTTGGAATATTTGCATAAATATAATGAGATATCTTGGGGATGGGACCCAAGTCTAAACACAAATTTTGACTATCTCATATTCACCTTACATAGATAACCTTGGAGGTAATTTTATACAATATTTTTAATAATGTGGTACCAGAAATGACGGACGCCCTCCCGGCACCCAGAGCGAGGGCGGGGCCTGCGTCGCGTCACGCCGACGCAACACCCGCCGGTTTTGAAGTCATTTCGGAGCCATACGAGCTCCAGGGAGGGAGGGCCAAAACGAGGTGGCGCATCGCGATGGTAAGTGCTCCCCCACGCCAAGTGCGCCCCCCAGCCCCCTGCCTGGAGCAGCTGCGAGTTCCGCCCCTGTGTGGTACCCCAGCATGCCTTAAGCTTTGTTTAAAAAGTCATAGCCCCCAAAATGTCTGGATTTCAGATATCCAGATAAGGGGTAATCAACCTATATCAGCTGAGAGAGAGAGAGAGAGAGAGAGAGAGAGAGAGAGAGAGAGAGAGATATTCACCTAGATCCATATATATCCATCTCCTTGAGGTTGAGTTGTCCCTCAAAGTAACAAGTCGTCTTCAGCTGATAGCATTCATCAGCAGATCAATCTCACAAGAGCACAGAAATTTCACAATGAAAGTTGTAAATAGAACGAGATATGAAAGTTGCTCAAAAGTTAAGTTTTGGCTCTCCTTATTTTTATTTCATTCTGTTTTATCTGATTTTTTATTTTATTTTTTTGCAAGGAGAAGCATCGTCAAGCTGAGCGAGTGCTTGGGAGAGAGGTCTGTGAGAAATGGCTGTGCTCCAGGTCCTGCCAATTTGCATCATTAGGGAGACCGATGAAGGATGATGGTCTTTGTCGGGAAAAATACTCGGTAGAACTTGCTGTGCATCTTGTCATGGCGTAAAGCGACTCAGACTGCGGATGACAGAAGGGGTACAAAAAGGGCATTCTTCAGTCACGTCCCCAAGTGCAAGAATTCCTCTTCTCAGTCTGCAGGATTTGAAGAAGAAGAAAAAAAAAATCCATACTGTATTTTTTAAAAATCGCCGGCTATTGGTTTTATGGAACATCCAAAAGAATAGGGGTTTTTCTTTTTATTTAAAGCATTAAAGTCACTGCTTTTCACCAATATGGCTCCCAAGGCGGATCACCACCAATAGTTTTAAACAACAACAACACTCAAACCCAGAAACTGGATAATAAAACAACAACAAATGAAAAATGGCAAAAGCTGATGGAGAAGTATAACTCTGTAAAGCAGGGATTGAAACTGGGACTTCCTGCATGCACCAGTAAGTCCCAACAGACTTTAGTCTGAGCTGATATGACCCCTTATTTTATGACTTATTTTATTTATTTTTATTTATTTTTTCACATTTTTATACCGCCCTTCCTCCAAGGAGCTCAGAGTGGTGTACATATTTCCTCCCCTTCTTTTTGACCTCACAACAACCCTGTGAGGTAGGTGGGGCTGAGAGATAGTGACTGGTCCAAGGTCACCCAGGAAGCTTCATGGCTGAGCGGGGATTTGAGCGGGGATCTGAGCGGCACTGCCGTACCCAGCCGATTTTGCGGGTGGGGCCCGGTCCTCGGCCCCGCCCCTAAAACTAATTAGCATAAATTATGCTAATTTTTCGGCCGATTTTTACCTACATTTTAACCCTACAAAAGGGGTATTTTTAAAGTGTGTATGCTTTGCGGCACTTAACTTTGGTATAGGATCCTCCAGCGAAGCGATCGGCTCTCTCCCGCGACGACATTCTCTTCCAGGGGCGCAGATCGGCGATCTGAGATCGCTCCTCTGCAGCCCCTAACCCGAACTGCTCATCGTAAGCTCATCGTTTGAGTTCACGCATGCGTGAATGGCTGTTTGCTATGCGCATGCGCGAACTCAAACGATGAGCTTACGATGAGCAGTTCGGGTCAGGGGCTGCAGAGGAGCGATCTCAGATCACCGATCTGCGCCCCTGGAAGAGAACGTCGTCGCGGGAGAGAGCCGATCGCTTCGCTGGAGGCTCCTATACCAAAGTTAAGTGCCGCAAAGCATACATACTTTAAAAATACCCCTTTAAAATCGCCGAAAAAAGCGGGAAAAATTCAAATTTTTCCCGCTTTCCTCCGGAGCCTCCCGCCCCCCCGCACCACCTCCCGCCCTTGCGCCCTGGGGCCCACCGCCCCAGGGCACCACATCAGAGGACGCCCCTGCTGAGCGGGGATCTTCCAGGTTTAAGTCCGACTCCCAAACCACTACACCATCCTGGCTCTTACTTATTAAATGGGGTGAAACCTTGCGATTTCTAGCATCCAGTAGACTCCCCCTGAAGCAGCCAAGTCAGAGAAGGATTTAGAACTCCATCATATTTTCCCTTCCATTTTCAACCCTTCTACAGGGCGTGAGTCACATGAACCTTTCTCTCCTATTCTCTCCTGCCCTTACTACCAATTCCCATCCAGCAGTTCTGGGTCAAGTGTGAACATATAAATGCATGAAACTCCCACTGGTTCAGACCACTGCTTCATCTTGCTCAGTATTGTTTAGCCTTCCTCGGCGAGGTATCAAGGCGGAAAGGGGTATGTTTCTCAGCTTTTCTGTTTCCTGAAATCTTCGACGTTCTGAAAGCCCCTGAGAAATTGTGCTGGTCTTATAGACACTTGTTTGGCTTTCCTTGAATTCTCAGATGCTTTGCCTTGAGAAGATCTATAGTATTCATTTCAAATTTCACTTTGTGTGAAATGTCGGCCAACCTTAGGGATACTGAGAACCCTCCCAAGAAATTTCACATGCCTAATAAAACCTCCACTATACATATCTATTGGATGATTGCATGCTGATGTTTAGACAGAAACATATTTATTAGAAAAGGAGAAAACAATACATATATGTAGAAGTATATACAGTACATTGAGTACAAAGTCTCGTTGATCCCACTGAAATATTACATTTGAATCCTTACTGTTTGGTTCTGCCCCATTTTGCCCGCTTTTTCAAGGGTTAGCAGTCTTATAAAAAGGTAAAGGTGACCCCTGACAATTAAGTCCAGTCATGTCTGACTACAGGGTGTGGTGCTCATCCCCATTTCAAAGCCGAAGTGCCAGCGTTGTCTGAAGACACCTCCGTGGTCATGTGGCCGGCATGACTCTCCTTGCCGCAGCGCGTAGCATGCGGCTGGAACACGGAGCTCTGTTTACCTTCCCGCAAGCGCTACCTGTTTATCTACTCGCATTAACATGCTTTGGAACTGCTAGGTTGGCAGGAGCTGGTCAAGCAATGAGAGCTCACCCCGTCGTGGATTCGAACTGCCGACCTTTCGATCGACAGCTCATGGTTCAGCGGTTTAACCCACTGCACCACCCGTTGGCCTGCAGTCTTGTACCATGTGATTAATATTACAGGTGTCTTTCAAAGCCCACTACAGACAAAGGTTGGATTCCACAGAGCTCAGTGCTATTAGGATGCTCTATGTCCTGCACTAAAAGTTCCTTCAAAGCCGGCTAGAACCCCTTGCGTTAAAATCTTTTTACGCACCAACTTCCAAATCTTATTAAAGCACCTGATTTACAACTATGCAAAATCCAATTTTCCCCCCTTTTTAATACACCTTTTAATGTGGTGCTATAAAAGCTTTTAAGGGCCCCCATGAATCCATTGCACCGCCACAATCAGCTCATATTAAAACCTGATTGTCATAAGTAGCAAATGAATTAATACAGTAAAGTTCTACGTACTACATTAAGTTAAAGAATATTTGGCAGAGGCATATTTATGACGGAATTACGTGGAGAGATAAATTCTGGGCTGGAGGGAAAAATGTCGACATTTTATTGTGCAAAACTACAGTTCGACTGCATTTACGTAATGATTTGTAGAGGCGGAACATTTTGAGGCATTCAAAGAGCCAAAGTATGGATGAGATTACAATCTACCCTAAAATTTATGGCTTTCCGTCGGGTACTGGAACATTCTTCCTGTTTATTCCGCTTACAAAGCCTTAACTGTATATTGTGCACAGAAAAGAATATAAAGAGGCTGGGATAAAGAGAGCAGTCCCCCCCCCCCCGAGATTAATTTATTTCTTTTGTACTTTAAAAAGCACAGACAATGGCACTTGGGCTCTGCAAAACCCTCCCCTATATTTTGGCAAGGATGTCTGTCTTCTCGCACATTAGCATGGCTCCCCCCCCCCAAGGATACATATCTGCAAAAGCAGGAAACATAGCCAAAATTTGCCCACGTCCTTGATGTGTCTCCTTATAGATATATGAAGCTGCAGACCCTTGATCCATCTCATTTTGTCCTGCCTATGCTAGCTGACAGCTGTTCTCCGGACACGGGTCTTTCCCAGTCCTACCATGAAGTGTGTGTGTGGGGGGGGGAAAGGATTTTATCATCCTTTGTTGCTGTTTCTATTGTGCATGTCTGTACCATCTGCAATGATTTTCTTCAAAAGCAACTAAAATCTTCAAATGGTTCTCCTTGGGAGGAGCCCGGAAGCTCATTTGGAATTTCATTTCTTGGACATTTCAGCACCGACTTCACATTTAATTTTATTTATTTATTAATTTTCTGTATTTATGTACCTAGCAATGTATGGTTGCGAGAGTTGGACCATAAGGAAGGCTGAGCGCCGAAGAATAGATGCTTTCGAACTGTGGTGCTGGAGAAGACTCCTGAGAGTCCCTTGGACTGCTAGGAGATCAAATCAGTCAATCCTAAATGAAATCAACCCTGACTGTTCCCTGGAAGGACAGGTACTAAGGCTGAAGCTCAAATATTTTGGCCACCTAATGCGAAGAGAGGACTCTCTGGAGAAGACTCTGATGCTGGGAAAAATTGAAGGCAAAAGGAGAAGGGGAAGGCAAAGGATGAGATGGTTAGACAGCATCACCGATGCAACGAACATGAAAATGAGCGAACTCAGGAAGATAGTGGAGGACAGGAAGGCCTGGCGGGATATGGTTTATGGGATCATGAAGGGTCGGACACGACTTAACGACTGAACAACAACAACATTTATGTACCGCCTTTCTCATCATCAGATTTATTCAAGGCAGTTTGCATAGGCAGGCTTTCTTAGACCTGATAAGGGTCTTTACAATATTGTTCTATTCATATATAGATTCTCCATACTCAAGATGTTTTCCCTTCTGAGTGCAGCCCTCCCTCTGTCTTGTGCTCTGCACTTCCAAGCTTCACAGTTCACCGCAGTTCACCCTCGGACGGTTGTCTTAGATGTTCTCTCTCTAGCTGACTCCTCCGCATTCCACCCTCTCACGATGCCTTCTCAGTAACTTCGTGAGGTCCATCAGCAGTTGCTGTCTCCCATCCAAGCGAGAAACAAGGTTGACCCTGCTTAGCTTCTTCAGGCAGGGCACTGGCTCAACCTCCAGGCCACTGCCCATTTTGCTGGGCTGAGATTGCATGTAATGAGTCTCTGCTTGCATCACACCCCATGTTTGAGCAGCATTCTCTCTGACCCTGAGCCCTGGTGTCATCTTCGTAACTGTCCCCTGCTCCTCACTGATCCCCATCCTATGAGGATCCTAACAAAATCCACCATTCAAACACATAAATAGCTATGAATGTTTGAATGCATGTTGTTGATAGCATCACTAGGAGGTGTGGGAGGTATGGACCACACCGGGTGACACCCTCGGGGGTGGTGGTGACACCACTAGTGACCAAAATTGTGGAATCCTTTTGAAAACCTTGTATTTATGAATAATACTATCATGTTATATATCATTGGAGAGGTGATTTAATGCAGAATGTAATGAAACAATCTGTGTTGAATTTTTTGTATCCTATCAAAGGTTATGGCCAAATAACCAGGAATAAAAACAGCTGCCTTATGTAACAAAAAGTAGACTTCCTTAACTCAAAACAAATGAGACTGATTGTTCCAAGAGCCAATGAGGTGTTATTATGACACAGCAAAGAACCAATAAGGTGTTAGTATGAGTCGGCTCTCATTTCTATGTATCGGAGCGAATACTAGAACTCTTTTTTCAGTTGTGTGAGTTTCATCAAGTTGGCCACTGTTTTTTTGTTGGCTACTAATTTGTTGGGTGACCTGTACTATTGTATATAAAACGAAATAAAGTTAATGTGGCACCATGAATTACCGCACCGGGTGACACCAACCCTATTGACACCACTGCCTGTTGGGTATGAAATGGCACATTAGCCATGTTCAAAAGGCATTCTGTGCACTGCTTATGAAAGATGTCCCACTCCGAAGCTCTCCTCCACTGTGCACTGCCAAAACCCCTTCTGATTCAGTGAGAGCAACTGCACACTGTTAAATATATGCTGTAGTTATATTTTCTGAACTGAAGATTACACAATTTATCTATCAGGAATCCAGTAAATTACCCAACCAACACTCTTTGCAGAAACAGAGGTAACAGTCATAAATTAATAGCTACAATACTGTTTAACCTTTCATGATAAAGTTAAGGCATATTTTATTTTTAAAAGGCCAGCAGTAGCTCCTGAGGAATCAATACCTGTCAGGGCAAAGGACGTGGCATGGCACTTGCTGCAGATCAGCGTGCATCCAAAAGGCATTCCTTTTGGGGATCAGATACCATTCTCCAATCCGTCCAATCCCAGTGGAGCTAGCGTGGGGTGTCAGCCAGATTTTGTACCACCAGTGCACACGACTGATATGGGAAATTGCGTGAGACTAACACTGATGGTATGGCCAGCGGGTGGCGCAGTGGGTTAAACCACTGAACCATGAGCTGTCGATCGAAAGGTCGGCAGTTCGAATCCGCGACAGGGTGAGCTCTCGTTGCTTGGCCAGCTCCTGCCAACCTAGCAGTTCCAAAGCATGTTAATGCGAGTAGATAAATAGGTACCGCTTGCAGGAAGGTAAACAGCGCTCCGTGTTCCAGCCGCATGCTACGCGCTGCGGCAAGGAGAGTCATGCCGGCCACATGACCACGGAGGCGTCTTTGGACAATGCTGGCTCTTCGGCTTTGAAATGGGGATGAGCACCACACCCTAGAGTTGGACATGACTGGACTTAATTGTCAGGGGTCACCTTTACCTAACACTGATAGTGCAGACACATATGGTTTTAATAGGGCCCATGGGGCTCTTCAGTGGCTTGCCAAAGCACTGCCTCTCCTCTTCCCATCCCCGTTTCCCAAGATTCTGTATATTGCGGGTGTCCCCCGGTTAATGATGGTTCGTTTAACCATGATCTGCATATACAACCGAGGTCTGACAGTGCAGTAGCTGCTGCTTTAAAAGTCCAGTTAAGTCAATGTAATACTTCGATCGAAAACTTTCATGGCCAGCGATTACTTGTAGCGATTTTGGAATTACGGGTAAAATAGCCATGTAGTAGCTAACTGGACAGCCAGAATAAAAACAAAAATCAATTCTGCTTGTGTCTTCCGTTGCTGGGGCTCACAAGACAGACAGAAAATTTATTTATTTATTTTCAATGTAATACAGTACAGTGCAGTTGTAATAGAGAATGAATGGCAATTAGCGTCTTTTTTTAAATCCCCAGTACTTGCCATTCATTCTCTATTACAACTGTACTGTATTGCATTACATTGGCTATAGGTGCTATACCAAAAAACTGCCACTAGATGGTAGTGAAGACTCACTTAACGACGGATTCACTTTACAGCAGAGCTTCAAGAATGGATTCCCGTCGTTAACCGGGGGACGCCTGTATACTGTCCATGTGAGCTTATGTCTGGATGGACATGCACACTCATGTCCACACACCAGGCCCAGTATCAGCACATCACACCATCAGGCAGTTTCCAGGAATCCACTGCTCACACTTGCCCTGCCCCTCCTCATTTCCTGTTTTCTGGTGCTCCTCTCAGTGCCAGTACATTGGCAGATGCTATTTGAATTTCCCACAGTCCCCCTGATGTAGCATCACTTTGGCTGCCATTTTCTCCCACAATGCTCCCGATCGTTGCAATGTCGGGCCATTGTAGGACGTTAAACTAGCAGCTGTATTGAGAGGAGCACCACTGCTTCCCACTGCCACTGCCACCAGATCCACCCACAGGAGGAAGGGCAGAAGCTCAGTGGTAGAGCAAAAGGTCCTGGGTTCATTTCCAGATAAAGCTAAGGAAGAGCTCAGTCTGAAACCCTGCAGAACTGCTGCCAGTCTGTGTAGACAATATTAACTTATAAGGACCAATGGTCTGACTCAACTGAAGGTCGCTTCCTAGGAAGGGGCTCAGCTCACCAATGTAGGAGTGGGCACAATGCTGTCTGAACTTCCAACAGGTAGAGTACCCCAAAGATGGCCTCCAAGAGTGATGAGTAGGTGGGTTTCATAAGTGGTACGTGCAGGAGATGCCACCAATGAGAGCAGGTAGGTTGGCATGCACATTAAATCACCTACCTAACAGCTCTCCCTGTAAAGTACTGATATGTGAAGAGCATCAAGAAATTGGCTTTGCTGGTGGACGAAGTGATTTGCTTTGAAGCCCTTCTCATCTTTGCAGGACGTCGTCTTATTGCTGACAGCCGGCTGTCTTGTAAACTTGAAAGGTGTCTGCAAACTAAATAAGGAGATGCTGACATTTCCCAGCCCCATAAAAGAAAGAGCCAGGCCAAGCGACTGCGTCAGGAAACAGATTGTTCAGCCACAGCATAACACGACAAGGCGAAACATCAGAGGTGCCAACACCGCAAAGCTTTTTGCCGATGCTGAGAGGTCATCCTCTCCAGATGCAATGGGCAATCAATCCCAATGGCGAGATGAGATTTGACTTCCAGAAGGAAGCTGTTAAGATGTAGGCATTGAAAGGTTGCAGAGACAGGAAGGGTCTGTCACTGCTGTGAAACCTTGTCCATTTGGTTTTTCTTCCACACTGCAAAGCTGGTCTCAGAGTTGCTTATTTTAGAAGTCATGATGCTGAAGCCCTGCCGTTGTGGCATCTGCTGCGATCAGCTCCCCACCCATTAACCCACAGTACAGACCACATCATACCACCCCACTGAATATGCTTGCAGAGAAGCTCTCTAGACAACAGGTCACATCACGTGGAAAAACTCTCCTGGACTGTACCATTTCAGACTGGAGGGGGCATTATTTGAGGCAGAGATCTGGGCAGAAATGGAACATTGAAGGGGCTTTGAATTTGGGTCTTTGTAGGCCAACTACAAGATTATACCACATCAAGGTCCCTTGGCAGCCTTCTAAAAACAGCTGCTAAAGAAGCCAGAAAATAAGGTAAGGGGGCACAGCTGGCCTCATCTGTCCCCCCCTTGTGCTTTGTTACACTGAGTGTAACGTGTACCTAGATGTTACAGATGGGACAGCTGAACTTCTTAAGAAGGTAGGTTTTTAAAAAATACCACAGTGGTATCCAGCAGTGCACCAATAGAAGTTCTCTTAAACTTCTGCACGAGTCCAACTCATTTTCATTTCTGGCAACTATGTGGCCCTAGTTTATTACCACACAATCACAACACTGAAAGATTTGCAAGCCTGATAGAGAAAATGCACACACTTTCTTAACCTGAAAGCTGAAAGCACAGGCTACAAGCGCTGCTAACACCAAAGTTATGGGACGGAAGTGTTGTTGATGAAATTGTAACTAGAAGTGACACCTACCAAGAGAAATCAATGAACAAGGACACTAACTCACCGAGACTGAAAACAGCTTGGAGAATCTGCTTCCCCTCCTCACAAACGCTTTATTTCAATATCACACAAGGAGACAATTCACTTGTGCCACTCTCCAGATTAGCTCCACAGAAATCAAATCAATTTTATCACTGGAGAGGGGAAGAGGGGAAGCTAGCTTGGCCGCTTCATAATTCTGCCAGGTGCTGATATCAACTCACAGCCCTGCCGAATTATTTTGAAAGTTCAGCTTGAGCTGCAAAAATATACACAAACAAATAGTGTGCTGGGTAGGGCGCTCGGCGGAGGCGAGAGGCACAAAAATGGGAATTGGCTGGTAGTCTGCTTGGACTGTACAGGCAGACTGGAGAGCAAAATGCCATTTAGTATTTCCTATTGTTTAGTTGTTGGTTTATTAATTATTATTATTATTATTATTATTATTATTATTATTATTATTATTATTATTAAAGCTGGTGGCTAAGGGACCAAACTGTGAATCAGGACTTCCCTGGTTCAAATCTCACTTCTACAATGAACTCATCATGTGGCCTTAGAGAAGGGCTCATATCCAAGAGACAATATGGGAATAAGGAGACTTGTCTTCTTGGGTTGTTGTAAGGACTGCATCAAGATAGGACAAGCTCTTTGTACACTCAGAAAGTGGTAATGGTCACTAGCTTGGATGGGTTTAAAAGGGAATTGGACAAAGCCATGGAGTATTTTTATGCACTGTGTGAAAAAGTACCATCCTTAACTGCAACCAGTCAGTTTCATTGGGAGATCCCGCGACTTCTAATGTTGGGAGAGAAGGAGAAAAACATTTCTCTAGCCGCCCTCTCCATGCTATTCATCATTATATGCCTCAACCATGCCCCCCTTCAATTGCTTTTTCTTGAGGCGGTGTGAGTAGAAACATGACCAACACTTTGAAAAACAGCGAAAACAGTATTTTTTTTTGTATTTTTATAGTATTATAGTATTTTTCAAAAATGAAAGTGAATGGGCAACCAATGGGGTTCTGAAAATAAACCCCCATCTGTGTGGGTAGAAGCATGGCCAATGGTTTGTACTCATTCATGCAGCCTCCCACTCAGTTCAGGATGAATGGAACCTACTGTAAATAAAATAGTAACCAGGTTCCATTCATTCTGAAAATGATTCCACAGCCCTAGTTCACAGCAATCAATGAGAACTTAATTGACAGCTCAATCCTATGCATGATTTGTTGTTGTTCAGTCATTAAGTCATGTCCAACCCTTTGTGATCCCATGAACCATATCCCACCAGGCCTTCCTGTCCTCCACTATCTTCCTGAGTTCGCTCATTTTTATGTTCGTTGCATCGGTGATGCTGTCTAACCATCTCATCCTTTGTCTTCCCCTTCTCCTTTTGCCGTCAGTCTTTCCCAGCATCAGCGTCTTCTCCAGAGAGTCCTCCAGAGTCCTTAGAGAGTCTCCAGAGAGTCCTCTCTTCGCATTAGTTGGCCAAAATATTTGAGTTTCAGCCTCAGTATCTGTCCTTCCAGGGAACAGTCAGGGTTGATGCATGATCAGTTGGATGATTACTCAGAAGTAAAACCCACTGTGTCCAATGGAGCTTACTGCCAGGTAAGTGTGCATAGGATTGCAGCCTGAGTGTAAGGGGTTAGCATTGAAACAGTTCTGTGCTACTTACAAAACAGACTTCCACAGCGATGAAGAAACATTCCAAGAGTTTCATCCAGAGTAAGGGTCTAACATTATATGTGACTTGATGCTGGCGGCACAGTTGCAAAGTCTCATTTTTAATTCCAAGCTGGAGAAGACCTTCTGGAGAAAATGATGCTCAGTTCGTAATAGGTCTGAGCATTATGAGCCAGACAAATTCATATTCCGAACTGAGCTATTTGAAGACTTCAGTTCAGTGATGTCTTTAATAGAAGTGAACCACTGTGCATACGTCTACAGAACATAAATGTTAGCACGTGTGGAGGGCTCCTACCTCTTTGCCTTTCTTTTCTAAAATGAAGTTAAATGTTGCTTATAGAATGCTCCAAAAAGCAAGCTTATTTTAAATGCATTAGTTTAAACAAGTCATTCCATTTACTCCCTCTTGAACCTACTCGGGCTTCATTTTCTTGCACCTCACAGATGCGGGGTTGCCTTCAATTTAAGTTAATCTTTCTTCAGCTGTCAGTGTCAAGCCTATTGTCAGAAAGTCCATTCTGAATCAGTTGGTGATGCTCACGGATGAGTTTGCTATTGACTGGAGATGTGGGGAGGCTTTCTGCTGCCCTTGCAGTGCTGTACCCCATGTTGTGCTGGCAATTTACACATTTCAGATATGGATTTAAAGAACAAAACACAAAGAGTCGTTCTTTTCTGGCAAAAAGAAGCTATGAGGTGGCCAATGTAAGAGACACAGGACAAAGTGATTGGAGGGAGAAGAGTCAATGGAATAAATAATTGGATTTCATGTATCGATGTGCAATTTGCATCACTCAGGTCTTTTTGTACATATACTTTTGCCAGCTTGTCTGAATTATATTGCATTTGTTTTTAAGGTTCTGTGGCACAAATGGCCTTGCATGTTTGGTAGACACCCTCTATAGTAAACCACTGGTCTATCTGCGAGGTGGCCTTGCACCCTCTTCACTGACTGGCTGTGAATCTCAAGTGTTTGCAACAGATGTCTCTTCCAGTCCTACCTGGAAATACCAGGAATGGGGTTTGGAAACCTATCCATGCAAACCAAGTATTTTACCTCCAAGCTCCAGACCACGTCTCTTCTCTTGTGCTGGTAGCACTCAGTCAGCTGCACAGGTCCAGCATTTCCACTCATATCTTTTAGCAAGCCATGTTCTGTCCCATGAAGTGAAATGCATTTTTTCCCCTATACAAATTATGTTGACTATCAAAAAACCTCTTTTTTTCCTC
This sequence comes from Plestiodon gilberti rubricaudatus, assembly GCA_026170595.1. Classification (NCBI taxonomy): domain Eukaryota; kingdom Metazoa; phylum Chordata; class Lepidosauria; order Squamata; family Scincidae; genus Plestiodon; species Plestiodon gilberti. The sequence continues at coordinate 10,930,980 of JANXHW010000013.1, read as the reverse complement.
CCTCCACCCCTGGTCATTTCTAATTGGATGGTTTTCCTGGGCTCCATCCAATTCCTCTCATCTGTATGCTGTCCATTCCGCTGTTTTATCAGTGATCTCTGTGATGAGCAATTCTACCTGACAGTTCCCTTCACAGATCCCTGCTCAGTGAACATCGGGGGAAAAAAAAAAGACTTGAGTACAACTTCTGAGTTATTTCTTTAACAGCCCAATCCTGTGTAAGTCAGAGATTGGCGGAGCACCACTCTGCCAGTCTTGGGTGTCGCAAATGTGTCGGTTGCTGCGCCGGCGCCACTCTCCCTGCCCTAGAACCTTCAGAGCACCTGCTGGGGAAGGTACATTCCCCACCGGGTGGCATAGCAGTAGGGGGAGGGCAGAATGTGGCATTCCAGGGAGTGGGATTGGTCAATCAGGTCCAGGAAGGGGGAAAGATCATCATCGAAGGCTACGCCGAAATCCTATCCACCTGGCTGCTGTTACACGGGACTCTCGGACTTGCGCCAGGAAAAGAGCAGGCACACATCTGAGTAGCACCATCAGGAAAGCTGGGGCTTTACCCAGGGGAAGGGAACTAACACTCCCTTCCCCCAAGATGACTTCCCCGACAGCCTTTTTGTGCCCTGGATGCAGCGCAGGTTGCATCTGCCTCGCTGCATCGCAGGGCACAACGTTAGATAGGATTGCGCCATAAGTTGTTCAACAGTCAATTTTTGCCCACCACAAATAACACTGAAGGAACTCCAATACTCCAAAGAAGGAGGGACATCTTAGAGAAATATCAAGGTGAGGGCATGAGGCTCCCCTCTCTGGAGTTAACTGGCTAGTTCTGGAAAAGTCATGGGTTCACATTGCCATGAACATGTAGCCGTGGGATCATGTTGCAACAAAGCAAATTTAGGTTAGGTATCAGAAAACACTGCACCCTCAGTCTTCTGTCTCTGTGTCATGTGTGTGAAGTTTCCCATTCAACCTGTCCTTTCACTTCTCTCACAGAAGATGCACTGTTTGTCACTATTCCATTACTGACAGATCCAATGTCACGAGTTAGAATGTTGGCAAACATTCCATAACATTCCAGCAGCTAAGATGGGGAAGGCTTGCAGGAGACAGGCAACAAAAAGAGCTCATTTGATTATTGAATTGCTTGTTGTTTCAATGGGTATTTCTTGAACAGAACCTAATGTCACTACTGCATTTGTAATTGCAGGCAGACTTGTCATCTCCTATTCAGAGATTTTATATCAGGGAAAGTCTCATCATCTTATATACCTATAATGGAAGCATTTGCATAAGTGGCTTTTCACATGGAGTTGCTCTTGGCTATTGCTTGAAGAAAGCTAACAGTGTATCCTTTTCACTGCTTCTTTGTCATAGTCCTGAATGTAAGATGGGGAGGGGCAGGGGGGTGGAGTAGGAGAAACACTTTTATAAACAGGAAACTACTGAGTGCTCAGATTCTTGGCAGAGAGGACCCAAAGGGTCTGCAATTACTCTTCTTGCACACACTTTTCATAAAAGTTATTGGATATTCTTTTTGGAGAGGAATGTCTAACAAGGGACCCTTCATCTGGATGCTTAGTTCCTACCATGAATCTGATATGAGGTTTGCAGGAAATCACAGAGGAGGCTGATCAGCTATGTGGAGCTCTTATTTCTGGTCTCTGTGGCCAGGTGATGTGTTGACTCGGGAGACCATGGGTCCAATCTTCAGTAATAACCATCTCTTGCAGAAGCTCCATTAAAATGAAGCAGATGGTGATCTAGCGTAAGTGCTTTTGCAGCTATTTCTACCCTATATTTGCCTCGCAGAGCAGAGCAAAAAAAAAAAAAGAAAAATCAGATCCTCTCTCTCAAGTGAGCTCTTTTTGTTGCCTGTCTCCTGCAAGCTTTCCCCATCTTAGCTGCTGGAATGTTATGGAACGTTTGCCAACATTCTAACTCGTGACATTGGATCTGTCAGTAATGGAATAGTGACAAACAGTGCATCTTCTGTGAGAGAAGTGAAAGGACAGGTTGAATGGGAAACTTCACACACATGACACAGAGACAGAAGACTGAGGGTGCAGTGTTTTCTGATACCTAAAAAAAGTCAGACCATCTCTCTCTCTCTCTCTCTCTCTCTCTCTCTCTCTCTCTCTCTCTCTCTCTCTCTCTCTCTCTCTCTCTCTCTCTCTCTCTCTCTCTCTCTCTCGTTCAGTGTTGTTGACTCTGGCTGGTAGTCACTCCCTGAAGTTTCAGATAGCAGTATTTGTCTGACATACTTTGACATGCTAGAGATGGAACCTAGAGGTGCTCTGCAAACAAAGGATGAGGTCTACCATGGTGCTAGAGACCTTCCCCAATTACTTCCATGCATTGTTTGTCATGTTAACTCCTGTCTTTGTAAACATGTATAGGTAGCTCTATCACCCCTCTCAAGCTCAGCTGCTGGGAGCCCTAGGAGCCAGCCACAGCTCAATGATCAACCGAGTGCTTGGTCGTTATTGCTTGGCAAAAGCAGGGAAGGGGATGCTGAGGCTCAGGCAGCTGCAGAAGACAATCCCAAAGGAGAGGAGTCAGGTCAAACATGGCAGGGAAAAAAGGAGGGAGAGGAGGAAGGTGAGAAAGCCAGTGGAAAGGACATGGAAAGGGTGGATGCAGAATTGACAGAATTGGTTGTAAGAAACGGGAGGAGTGAAATGGGACAAATGAGAGGGGAAGGATTGTGGAGAGGTGATGGGGAGGGAGCATGCGCCTCCGAAAGAGGAAGGAAAAGCAAGGAGAGGGAGAGAAGTTCCAACAAAACAGAAACAGAGAGGTCTGCCCATCCTTCATGCGATCCCATTGTCCCTCTGCACATTGAGTTTGAGCTTGTGAAAAGGACTGAGTGCTAATACAAAGATGGAACCAGATGTTAATATATGACGTGCCTGATTGCCACCCAAACTAGCAGCCCTGTGCCACCTCCACCTGCTCCTCTCCAGTAATGTCTAGCAGTACAAAATGCATGCTGTGATGTCATCACTTTGTTCCAACTTCATTGACTGCTCCTTGGGGGTGGAGTGGGGTGGAGAAACGTGCAATCAGAATGCCGCAGCATGTTTTGTATTGCTAGGCATCATGGGAGAGAGAAGAGGAAGGGGAGTGAAGCTTCAGCATTCATTGCAGCCACAAGTGTGCTGTAAGTAACATCTTGTTCTGGCCTATGAATTGGATAGTGGAATAAGCTGTTGGTCCCATAGACCCCAGTGGGGCATAAATCAGCTTCAAACCAAAGAGTGTGGTCTTTGGTGGTTTGTAGGCAAGGCTGAAAATCATACAGGGCAAAACTGACATATGAGTAAATTCCAAATGGAAAGACCTAAGCATCCCAAAGTGTATATTAGCCATAAATGTTTCCATCTTGGTGCCATAGAAAATCCCGGGACTGAGATGTTTAAAAGACCTACAAAGCCCACATCTATGCATCACGATGACAGGCCAGACTGAATTATACTGTAGCAATCATGCTCCGTTCTCGCTTTTGGTCAGATATTAAGTCAACATCGGACGACTCATCAGACATCCCGCATCTCAAGCGAGTCCTCTTTCTGCTACCTGACGATGGGCTTGTGCCATTCATCAAGAAGGTGATGCCGGCCAGCAGAAATTGTCACAATGCAGAGACTAAGAAAGAGAATTCCCACAGATGTGAGCCAAGAGTGCAAGGAGAAATAGAATATGCTGTCTGAAAGCCGATGAATTATTTTGTCAGAGGTGCACACATGTTACTTATGGTGTCAAAAGCCAAAGGCCTTGAGTGCAACGATCTATTTGCAAAATGGCACCATATTCCATGCCATGTTACTCAGAGACAAAGGACCCCGTGGCTCCACAATGAGAGAGGAAAAGCATTGCCCTTGAGAAAATGTGAGCACATGACTTGCTGCAACCTACTCCATGGGTGTAGATTCAGACGCTCAGCTGAGAGATTGAGGCTGCAATCCTGTGCACACCAACCTGGGAGTTATTAAACCTAGTGGGACTTACTTCTAAGTAAACATGCATAGGATTGCACTGTGACTCAGGTACTGAAGGCTCAAGGGGAATGTGTTCACATCATCCAATCAACTCATGGTGCCACAGTTTTTGATTTGAATTAGTTGTGTCTAGGGCAAGTAGATATGGGGTAATTTTTAGTACAAAAATGGTACAGCAGGAAAGTATCAATCCACCCATCCTGAGTGCATGCCAGGGTGCTGGGTGAGATCTGCCCCCACCCCTGTAGTATTTATGTAAAGGGTGTGAGCTTACCTGCGAGTGTAAGGAACAGAACCATGGAGCAGCATGGGTCGTTATTGGGTAGATTTTGTTCCCATTTAGCTGCATACAGGGCTGTGTTTACTTTCAGCATCCCTTTGAACCTCCATGGCGATCCCTTTTATACACTCCAATTGATTGATCAGCATCTTGTTTGTACCTTGTACCTCCCCCTCCCATTTTGATTTGTCTTCCTTTTAAATAAGCCTCTTTAAATAACGTCAACGGTTGTGTCTGCCTGGTCTCAGTTAGTTTGGGAGCGTCTCACCTACCAGACCACTTCAATTTTGCAACGGTTGGGCATGAAGTGGGACCCCACAGATTTACGGGCTCCTTATTCCATTCCTCTGGGACAGAGGTTCTCTCAAAGTAGACTCTTTCTGTCTGGGCTACAGGCATTGAATGGTGACAGCAAAGACTACCATTGCCTAGGCTTACCAGATCTCCAACCGGGACAGAGTGCTAGACCTTTAGGAGAAGTAATGTGGGCAGGTGTAGCTTGTTAAGCCTTACAGCACAATCCTAGGCATGTCTACTCAGAAGCAAGCCCCACTGAACACAATGGGGCTTGCTTCTGAGTAGACATGCCTAGGATTGTGCTGTAAGGTTTAACAAGCTACACCTGCCCACATTCCTTTTCCTAAAGGTCTAGCACTCTGTCCCCGTTGGAGATCTGGTACGCCTACCATTGCCTCACCTGATTCCAGTTTACCAATCAGGAGAGGGAAGTGGAGAGCAGAGAGGTGGGAGACGTTGCTGCCCCCATTCTGTCTTCCTTCTTCCCTTACACCTATCAACAGCTAAAGCCATTTCAGTCTAGCAACAGTGGCACAATTTCTGTGCAAGTGACTGTCAAGCGTAAAAATCCATATTATGGAGTCTACTGCATTGGATGGCCTGATTTAAAGGTTCTGGTGCTTTAATTTGGGGCCCTCTTATCGCTGCCATTCCATTCATTGCTCTCTTGAAATAGAACTCATAAGCCATCAGTGCAGGATTTTTATTTTTTTTTTAAGATACTTGTTTGTGTCGAGGAGGCACTAATTTAAATCCCTGGAATTCAGAGATCAAAGGATAGTGGAAATAATCAGATGTTTGATTTAATGATGTCTTCTTGTAAAATGCCAGCAACATATGTCAAAAGTTTGATCGGAGACACGCCGTTGACTGTGCAAATATTTATGTTTTAGGGCATATCTGAATCATGTCATCAACGGATGATGTTTTAGCCCCTCTTCCCTCATTAGGAGCTATATTTGTTTAAACTGCTAATTCCCTTAGTGTGCTAATATCCCTGAGTGCATCACTAACTAAACACAATTACTGGCAATGTCACTAAAACAAAATAAAACTGTCAACTAGTTACTCAGTTATTAAGATTAAATTTAGGGATCGTTTCAGCCCAAACCTCGGACAGCACTACTTGTCATTTCTACCATTGCATCCTTTTTTAAAAATTACTATTATTCTACCACCTTGCATAGCTCCCTGCAATGACCAGATAAATTCTCAGTTTGTAGTCGTCTGGAGCTTTTATCAGCTCAATGGGAGAGCATGTGCTTTGCATGCAGAAGGCCCCAAAGTTCCAGTTCAAAGAGCTTTGGGCTAAACTAGTAATTTGGTCCAAACATATGCTTGCTTCATTTACCTCTAAAGAAGGGCCAGCCTTCATCATGGTACCCGAGGCAGCAAATATTGCCCCCCCTAGTTGATAATGTGCAAGCTTCTGCTCCTCCAATGCGCTAGCCCTCCACTCTTCTCTTCTCCACACTTCTGCTCTGTCTCCCTTTTCCAATCCAGAGAATAGAGGAGGAGGAGGAGGAGGAGGAGGCCAACAGGTGGCCAGAGATGGCTGCCCCCACCAAACTGCTGCCTGATGCGACCATCTCAGTTGGCCTCATGGATGGGCCAGTCCTGCTTTCGAGCAGCAGTAAGGGGATCTGTCGCATAGCAGAGTGGCTAAAAGATAGTGCTGTAAACCGCTTCCCCTGTTTCAAATCTCCCTTCTGCCATGTAGTTGCTAGGTAGTTTTAGGCAAGTCACTCCCTTCTAGCTGCAATATGGGGGTCGGGGTATTACCGTATTGTCCCGAGTATAAGACGCACCTGATTATAAGACGCACCCTTAAAGTTTGGTGCTATTAAAAATTTTTAATTAAATCACTGGCATTAAAATGCAACAGCCTGATTATAAGACGCACCCCTAGTTTAAAAACTTAAATTAGGAGAAAAAAGTGAGTCTTATACTCAGACCAATACGGTATAATTAAATAATACCTTACCACACAGGTCTGCAGCAAAGATTACATCAAAATAATTATATGCATGGGCTTTTCAGTCTAGAAAAAAGGCTATGCAATTATATGCATAGGCTTTTCAGTCTAGAAAAAAGACGCCTGAGGGTGGACATGATTGAGACGTATAAAATTATGCATGGGATGGAGAGAGTGGATAGAGGGAAATTCTTCTCCCTCTCGCACAACACCAGAACCAGGGGACATGCACTAAAATTGAGTGGAGGGAGAGTTAGAACAGACAAAAGAAAATACTTCTTTACCCAGCGTGTAATTCATCTGTGGAACTCCTTGCCACAGGATGTGGTGATGGCACCTGGCCTAGATGCCTTTAAAAGGGGTTTGGACAGATTCATGGAGGAAAAGACCATCACAGGTTACAAGCCATAAGCAACCTCCTGGTTTTAGAAGTAGGTTTTCTCTGTGCCAGGTGCAAGGGATTGACAACAGGAAACAGGTTATCTTGTTGTCTTGTGCTCCCTGAGGCATCTGGTGGGGCCACTGTGTGATACAGGAGGCTGGATTAGATGGGCTTTTGGCCTGATCCAGCAGGGCACTTCTTATGTTCTTATGCATGCAGTGCTTTGCAAATTGAAGGAGTGCTATAAAAACAAAGTGGTCCACTAGGTTGGGTACTGTCTGAGAGCCCACCGGAGTAGACCAGCTCCTTAACTCTTATTACCAGAGGTAGCGCCCAATGTGCCATCAGGGATTGGTCAGTTGCCCTAAGACCTCCATCAACCTGATTCTGGCACTGGCAAGGGTGGTTGCTTAGTTACTGACACAATGAAGAGGATCCACTTATGGACCGACCCCAGCGTCTTCCACGACACACATGCACACACATGCACACACACACAAAGCCTTACATTCTCCATTGAAGAGACAGCCAGATCTGCATCAGGAAACTATGTTCTTGGGATTCGGAAATAGTCCTCCTCTCCCCGCCACCAGCCCGAGGAGCATCCTTGCACAGAAAACTTGAAAGCCTCTCTTTTGCTTATCTACCTCTTTTCAGTTCTCTTCCCTTTCAACATCCTCAAACTCTAATTTCTCATACATTTCTAATTATTTGGTGTTACTTCTGAGATGCTACCATGTTAATGGAAACACGCACAAATGAACAACAAAAAAAAAAGTTCTGAGAGACAGCGAGCTTCTCCCACCCTCTCCTCCTTTGTGGCTTTCTGCCTTTCTAGTCTTGGTAAGGGAGAGACGTCCTCCATTAGGCGGGATTTCTATTTCCCTTGCTTATATGGGTCAGAGGATTCTATTGGCTTTGATAAAGTAATTACCAGAATACAATGCAAGACATATAATTGACAATGGGGAGAAAAGACAATCACAACCAGTACTTGAAAGCACTGGCTTTTGCATGGACAAATAGTAGGGCATTTCTGGATATATATACACACACATACTCGAGTCCGAGTCAATCGACTCAAGTCTACCTCACTGGAATGTAGGGAGTTTTTTTTCCCCTTTCTTTGTGGAGAGACATTGAGAACCTCCCAAATTCATTCCTGGGCCTCTAGTCTTAATGTTCCAATATTAAGACCATGCATCAAAAAGGGTTATCCTTGGCCCCAGTAGCATAGTTGGCATTTTTCCAAGGGAGACCTGGGTGAGATGACACATCTTCCCCCCCCCCCACCGGAATGGAGAAGGACTGGAGCCAAAAGGTTCCATTCCTTTCCGGTGGGGGCGGGCAGGGTGAAAACACGTCATCCCGCCCACAGCCCCCTTGGAAAAAATGCCAGCTATGCTACTGCTTGGCCCTATACTCCCAAGAGCAGAATACCACCCTCCCTAGGAATGTCATTGTGGGATGGTCCCTGTTCTTTTGGGGTCATCAACATCACCTTTCTGAGATGCTTTTGAACAGTGACGATGAGTCTGTTCATTTGCATCAAGCAACCTTGGAGTCAACCTCACGGAAATTGGTTCATTCTTTGGGGAAGGGGATGGCGGGGGCAGAGATTCTGCCTTTTCAAAAAAAAAAAAATTATGTCACCTCCTTTGCTGCGGCATTTTCTTTTTAATGCAGAAGATCCATACAGGAATAAAATATCCTTGTGGGTGAACATACCAATGTCACTTTGAAATTTGCGGCTCGGCACATTTCATGCAAATAAATTTTAATTTTTTTCCATTTAGAATCAACCCTTTAAACTGATACTGAAGCCCATTGATCGCCTTAATTAGAAGTAAAGCTTACCGTCTAACATTGTGGAGAGTACATAAGCTCAAGCCCTAGGTAACATATTCCTTGTTTTTATTATTAGTGTATGATAATTTCCTGAGCACTTTTTTTTTTAATGCTGTAAGAAACTCTCTCTGGGCTTAGTAATTGGTAGTTTCTCATGCATGTTTTAATAGTCTTCAGAAAAGATTTCCTAACAAATGCCATCTAGCCGGGAAGACTATTTGAACTGCATTTATTTCTACAGCAGATTTCCCAAGTTGGCTAATTAATTACAAGGTATAAGAGTCTTTTTAAAGTCACTTGGAAGAAAGAATGCATAAGAAAGACAGTTATGGTTCATTGTTCCCATCTTGAACCGATTCTAATAATGCACACGGAGGATGCCAAAAGTACTGTTCTAATATTTCTAGTACAGTGTTCCCCTGTTCAAAAGTGTCATTAAGTCTAACACCGTGTTCTTTGATTTTTTTATCACTTAATAGTAAGTGGAAGGGATGAAAGGTATATCACTCAGTACATTCTTGTAACTTGCAATCGCCTAAAAGGTGTATTACTCTACCGCATATTGTATTAAAAATTAGAGAAGTCATCTAGGGACATGGCAAAGCGTTGGCATGAATAATCTCTGATTAATGCCTTACTGTATTTCTGGTACAGTACGGTTCCTCCGACTCTTTGAAAAAAGGAAATCAGTCTCGTCGCAGCCACATGAACTCTGAAATGTGATTCATCAATTGGGTTACATCGGTGATTGTTGGAGGAGCAGTAGCTGTGAGTTTCCATGGGAGAGTGGGTGGGATGGGTTGAGAGTACAAGCATCCCCCGTATCCTCAGGAGGTAAGTTCCAGCCCCCCCCCCGGATACAGAAACCGCGGATAAGGGGGAACTCTTCCTGCTCTCTGTTAATGTTTTGGCTTGTCCCTCTAGCATTCAGGCTGCCTGCCTTCTTGTCTTTATAGGCTTGCCTGCTTATAGCGTCCTGTAAAAGGAATAATCATGCTTGCTTGGAGCCATGGTAAATGACAAAAATGACGGTAAATGGGCGCGGGGGCATAGAGAATCGTGGGTAAGTGAAATCATGGGTAAGAAAGAAACTTTATAGGTTTAAAAGGTCATGTAAAAATATAATTGAATATGAGGAATTCCAATGTATTTTAAAAACGTAATAAAATCACCAAAAGTCCACACATTAAGGTCCGACGTTTCGTTCATATCTCTGAACATTCTCAAGGAACACACATAAAACTATGTGTGAGATGTCGTTAACTATTGGAGTAAAAGTGCTGACTTAAATAGAGCCCAGTCCTTAATTAGCAACCAGAACTAACACTTGTGCTCAATTCAGAAACAATCACTTAAAGCACCTAATTAAGGACTGGGCTCTATTTAAGTCAGCACTTTTACTCCAATAGTTAACGACATCTCACACATAATTTTATGTGCGTTCCTTGAGAATGTTCAGAGGTATGAACGAAACGTCGGACCTATGAACAAAACGTCGGACCTATATTTAATGTGTGGACTTTTAATGATTTTATTACGTTTTTAAAATACATTGGAATTCCCCATATTTAATTATATTTTTACATGACCTTTTAAACCAATAAAGTTTCTTTCGTACTATCATGTCTAGTCATGAAAATATTCATTCTACATTGAAACCATGGGTATCGGATCTGCAGATATGGGGTTGACCGAGGTATTTACCAAGCTTGGTAAATATCCCATTTTGGGCTTGGGTGGGAATTGGATCATTTTTGAATGACTTAGAGGTGCACATGAACCAGCTTGCCCATCTGGGGTGTACAAATGCATTTATACAATTAAATAAAACCCTGTAGATGGGTCTTAGATTCTTTTTTAATAAATAAAATAAAATGATAGCAAGTTGTTTTGAAAGTACTGTAACCAACAGCAATGTACACCCAAACCCAGTAGGAAAATGAATGATCCTGCTCTTTTTATATGATATTCAAACCTTTGCCACCAAAGGTCAGCCTGAAAGCTTGCCGCTGAATAATTTTATTCTTGAGTGACACTGGCCAGGATTGTACATCAAGGATATTACACTGTTGTTATAAAGTTTTCATCTTAAAAAATCCCCAAATCAATAATCTGTGACTGCTTGAGCTTCAATTTGAAGGCGACAACACAACTCCCTAGAAAGGGCAATAGCAGTTGCCTTATCAGTGGAGGTGAGATGGGGAAGGGCCAGATCTGTAATATATCATCCGCTCCAAAGAGTACTGTGATGCAGTGTTTGTTAATAAAAAAAAAAGTGGAAGGTTAATATCGGAGCACCTGAAGTCCTCCGCAGATTTGCCAGGCAGGGACAGGAATCTGGACTGAGCGATTGGCTTCCTGCATCTTGCAATCACCCGCCTTTTCCATCTGTAGCCTTTCCCCCCCTCCCCAGATGCCAAAAGGAACTGCACTCTGAGTTATTGCCCATCGAATGGGATTAACTTTGTTCTAGGTGGAACTTTTGTGATTTCTCTGTGCCGAGCAGCTCAGCGGGCTGGGTTGTGTGTCATGCACAACTGCTCGCTACAAACCATCACACTCATTCCATTTGTGACAAGAGCTGGAATTGGGCTTGTTCTCTTGAGGATGTCGGGCCCATGTATTAATCTGATGTGTGCTTCCTTCCAGTCTGAAGAAATACTATTGAATATCATTACTGCCACCCCTCCTTCACGCTGTGCCTCTTCAATTGTGTGTGTTTTTTTTTGCCAGCTACACATGCTGATTGTTCTTTCTTTTTCCTTCTGCTTTTCCTTCCCCATCCTCTAAATCAGTGGGTCCTAGACTGGGAGGCACGGCTCCCAGGGGAGCAACGGAAACCAGCCAGGGGAGCCGTGGAACGTCACGGAATCCTCTCGGAAAGCAGTGCAATGCGAATTGGCAGGCAGGCATCAACATAATGTAAGGGGGAGCCACGGATAATGGTTGCCAATAGTCAAGGAAGCCGCAGGTCAAAAAACCTTTGGAAACACTGCTCTAAAACCTTCTCTCTCCTTCACCTTAACTTTCTTATTTTCGCTATCTCTGCTGTTATCTCCTTTCTTCCTGATTTTCCCATCCAAGGCAGCTAACCCTGCTTAGCTTTTTCAGGCAAGGTGACAGCTCACCCTCCGGACCATACCTCCTGCCAGTGGTGAAACAAGGGCGGAGCGAAGGCAAGTAGTTTTGCAAGACTCCGTTACACTGGAGTCAGCGGCCCCTCCCCCTTGCTGTCGGAGCCATTCCAGCAGCAACAGGGGAGTGTCCTGTGTGTTGCCTTTGCTGCCAGAATGACTCCAACAGCAAGGGGGAGGGGCCGCTGACTCCAGTGTAAGGGAGACTTGCAGAACTACTTGCCTTCGCTCCACCCTTGTTACGCCTCTGCCTCCTGAACACCTCTGGTTCCTTTTCTGTCTTTATTTTATTTGTTTGTTTTATTCCAACTCCCTTATTTTACGATCTTTGTATTGTGCCTCAGTCTCAGTCATGCAAAGAGAAATAGAGGGGGAAAAATGAATATACCCTTAACTGTGGATATTTTCTAAGGATAGGCCCTGCGTCCTGGCACTTTCCATTGCTTCAGTTTTGTCTTTTGGGGAGATTTGTGGATACTTTTTTTCCCCCAAAGGCTGTTGTCATGTGCATTAGCTTCCCTTCTGTCTCTCTCCCTTATACTGCCCATCCAGGATAGACAGCAAGTGTTGCTGAATTAACTTGAGCTGAAGTTGTTGTTGTTGTTGTTGTTTTTAATTGAATGTGTTCTGATCCATTCACTACTAGCCCGTCCTTGTTCGGAAACCAATGCAGGACAATCTATTACAGAGATGTGCACTAAACCATCCCACCCAAGCAATGGCCTTGACTTCCAGAAACTCATTTGGCTTCCCTTGAAAACCCTCAAAGGCTTTACGCCTTAGGAGAGGGACCCTGGAGTGCGCTCTGAATTTCGCTTTGTGTGAAATTTCTGTGTCAACAGAGTAGATGCACTATTTTCCGCAGATGGAGAAGAACCTTCAACAACAACGTGGATCTAGTTGGTGGGCGGAAGCAACGCTTAGGCCCTACTTCCTTGCTTGCGATACAAGAGCAGTTATAAATATATACACAAGTGGATTGCAGCTTACAAAAGCTTAGGCAGAAATAAAGTGGTTTCTCTCCAGTGTGCTATACAACTCTTTGTTGTTGAAGTACACAAGAGTGTCCTCATTTTCAGTTGTAAATGTGTATCTATTCACATAAGATATACCTGTATTTATTTTCCCCTCTTACTCTTCCTCCAGGGAATCCTGCTTGCTGCTTATCATTACCCCCTCCCCATTTTTTTGCTGCCCATGTTTGCTGCCACCGGCCCCATGTCACCTCATGCAGGGCCTCCAAAAGGAATTTTATCCGGGGGTAGAAATATTATTTTGGACCCCTTCTCAAAGGAGGAGAGGAGGGGCAATATGAGGTTGGGGAGGGTGGCGACAGGAGCAGGTAGAAGAGGGAGGGGAGGGGGCAGTGATGGCCAAAAAAATCTCCAGGGCCCAGGTCTACTAGACTTCCTGTTTCAAAGCCCAGATCTACCTGCTTGGTAGACCTGGTGTCCTGGCGCAGCTGCAGGGATCCCACACAGGCAGTGAGTCCAGATGAGATTGGGAAATTTTCTGGGCCCCTTCCTTTGGGCTCCTGGGACCCCTTCATAACCCTGGGCCCGGGTACAATTTACACCCTGTAGCCCCCTCTCATGGGCCCTGACCCATGTCCTTCAGTGCTGAGCAAGGATTTGAACCTGGGTTGTATCCCACACACTAACCACTACACAGCACTGCTACCATCTACTGAGCAAGAGGGCAAATGGACTTGTATTTGGGCTGCAGTCAATCTGCCTGAACAGGAGAGGCTGTGAAAAAAAGGGGAAAAATTGTCTGCAATAGGAAACATTACACCAGACCATTAATTCTGTTCCTTGGAGACACGCTGTGCCTTAGGCACAGGTGAAGGTGTCTGTCGTGATCTGCTGTATCTGCCTAGCTAGAGTTTTGATGGCATTTTTTTCCCTCTCTGCATGTGCTTTGAAGCGAATAAACCCCAGATCCTTACTTTTGTGCTTACCTGTTTCTTCACAAAACTCTTGCTACTGCTGTCGTGGAGAATTTTGCTAGGGAAGCATGACTCCATGATAAGTGCCTAGATTACCGGAAAGAATTCTTTGAAACTGATGAATTCTCCAATTCTGTTCTGTTTTTTTTTTTTAAGTCATCTGCAATCTCTCCAAAAATGGAGATATAACTGAACAGTTTAAATTCTTAGTCTCACCTCAATTAGACAAGGATTGCACCATCCATATAGTACAGTGGTTTTCAAACCTTTCAGCACCGGGACCCACTTTTTAAAAATACACTCTATCAGGACCCACCTAGCTTTATGACACGCTCAAACATTTATCTCCCTATATTTACACAAGCTTGCAAACTGCAGGATCTCAGCTCCTTGCAACTGCAGGAGCTCAGCTCTTCGAAGGGCAATTAGCAGCTATCTGATTTTTGAATAGCCTCAGGGCTTGTGGCAATTATATGATTTTTCCATCACCTGGGACCCACCAGAAATCGGGTCACAACCCACCAAGTGGGTCCCGACCCACAGTTTGAGAAACACTGGTATAGTGTATTGTGGCTTGTCAGATGCCTAGTCATCCCTCCCCGGGCAGGGATGGGGAGGGGGGTAATAGAGTGAGGCAGGCAAGACACACCAGCTATTTATCAAATTCCCTGGTGGTCGGCCACAATATATGGCAAGTTGGTTACATTCAGCTCGTGAGCTGTGCATACCTTCTTCACATCCAAGATGACATCGAGAAAGCCAAGCAGAATGTAGCCATGTACTGCATTTTGTCCTGTCCTGACCAGGAGTAGAGCTCATGGGGCTGTCTGTGAGTGGAGAAAACAGGCAGGTGGCATCAGCTTGGAGCTGCAGAACCTTGGACAGCTCCATGCAGATACCTTGCTCCAATGACATCTCAAGCTCACCTGATCCCTCAAATGCTTCCCTGAGTCTACCACTCTAAAGTTCCACCCCTTCCCTGAGAAATGGTGAGCCTTAATGGGCTGGAACCCAGGCCTGGATCATGGCTAGGATATCTCCACTACCTCCTGCCTAGTGTGGTGTCTTCTGCTTAGTCTTCTTGCTATGGTGGCAAGAAGACACGAGGTGTAATATTGTTTGAGAAATTTGACACTCCTCTTCCTCAGGCTCAGATCTAAAGAACTCACGCAACTTAATACTCAAACAGCCCTTCTTGTGCAGAGATTTTCTCGCAAAGCTAAATTTAGAGCAAATTGCCGGGTACCTCCCAAGGAATGCATCTCAGGATTTCCAATGGAAACGCAAATGACTTTCCGTAAGATGATGAGTGAAATTTCCTAGGGAGCTTCTGCAGATCCCAAGCGTCTTTGGATAAGGAATGCTGAAGAAAGACTTCCTTGTGGCAAGCTTACTTTTGCCCCTTCATGTGACTTTTTGCAGGCTGACTGAATTTGCTGAAAAAAATGGAAAAAATCATCATCATCATCTTGCTCCCAGATAGAAGGGCCTAGCACGTCCCAGATCGCAAGGCCTTCTGACCGCCATTGCTTCAGCCTAATCTAGATCTGGCTTCAAATTGGCTCACTATTGTCAACAGATCTGAGCGAGTTACATCTAGTCCCTGACCAGATACAAGCCAGCTACAGACAATACGTGCACAGACCCCCAATTAAATGATTGCCTGGAAATTTGAACCAAAACAGATGCTCGGGGAATAATGGATAAGGCCAAATACATTTCCTAATGTTTAATGACCAGCTGAGTGCTAATGGCTTAAGGCAAAGCCAAGAGGCCCAAAACCCTAAATGGTCATTAATTCTTACAGAAATACCCTAGCCAGAGATCATTACTGCCCTCAGATCTTGCTGGAGCAGAAATATTAAATTAGCTGTCCATATATATATATATATATATATATATATATATATATATATATATATATATATATATATATATATATATATATATATATATATATTGGCTTTTCTCTTTAGTTTCAGTACTACCTACTTAGTTGTCTGGCCTTTTGTAAACATAATGGGCCTCATCTTGGACTGCATACCCAACTCACATCTACATATGCAAAAGACTAATTGCAAAACCCACACTGCTACTTCGAAACCACCATCATATGCCACGTTACCAGGCGGGTTTTTGTTTTTTTCTCATTACTGTACTGTTTCTGGAATTCGGCACTAGAAAGACACAATATATAGTGCAAGTTAAAATACAATCAGGATAAATCAAATCAGACAGCTCTGTATAACTGAACTACGGGCTCATTTTTTTTGACAGCTGCAGAAATGGTTGAGGTTTGAATAACATGCTCAACTTTTTTATTGGCTAAGAGGTACTCCTTTTTAAAGAGTTCCACTGGTTTCTAAACTGAAAGATAAAATCAATATGGCATTGACAAGGGCCACTCTATGCCCTTCCCAGAGTGCCTCTCTTTCCACCATAGAGAACACAGGAAGTGCCCTGCTAGAGCAGAGGAAGTGTCCGTCTAGTCCAGCATCTTGCTTGCCACAGTGTGTGGCAATATCATGCACAGGCTGAACTCAAATGCTACAGCTCTATAGATATCTGGAGACATTGTGGGTGGTGTGCAAGGCCTGTAGCTGCACTTTGCACCTCCTGTGCATATGGGCCAGACCACAGAGAATTATCATGCAGTCTAGACCAGCTTCCAGAACGCATCCAGCACCTGGCCTCCTGAGCCTGGAACTTCATAATCATCTGAGATTTATGCCAGACCTCCAGGAGGCTCAATGTCTGCTCATTTGATCTGCACAGATGAACTTGGGAGAAATTGCTTGATTTTTGTCAGCAGTTTTTCCACTCGGGGAACAGCGATTTGAAAAGGGAGCTGTCAGTGCCCCTTAAAGTATAATGATAGCAATAATGGTGATAATAAAAGCGATGTGTTAGATTTAAATTTTCCCTGGAATTTCCCAAAGGGAAGTGAGCCAAGGCCTTTCATAATTGCCATAATTGTTTTTGATGTTGACTAAACTAGGAGATAAAAATGGGCCACTAAAGTGTTGCATACTGGTACAAAAATAGCTCTGTACACCCTCTGGGAATGCATCCTCATATACAATTTGGCCAATCAACTGAAAAGCACTTCCTACTTATTTCCCATCTTGAAAGCCATCATTTTACATTTAATTGGGCTCCAAACAGCCGAGTGTACACAAAGGGGCCGTGCAGAGTAACTATCAAGTCTTCTCCCAAGGACTGATGCCTGTAGCAAGGAGGAGGGTTGGGATTTCTCTCTAATGGAAGAATCCCCAGGAGTGGCCCATTTCACTTGACCCGATGTGTCAGGCGATGGTTTGGGTGCATGCAAGGCTGGTTACACAGTTGAATCCATGGAAGGAGTGCGCCTATCGTATGAAGACGGTTGCTGTCAGTGAAGCGTTACTCAATTAACATGTTACGTACCAGCACAGCAGTACCAACGGCAAGCCAGAAAAGAGTTGACTCTACAAGGCTCTAGGCGAGGGAGCAGAGCCTAGGAGTGGTATTCTGGGACTAGGGCAGTGTTTTTCAAACTTTTTCGACCTGCAGTTTCCTTGAATATTGGCAACCATTGACCGCGTCTCCCCATAACATTGTTGATGCCTGCCAATTGGCATTGCACTGTTTTCTAAGAGGATTCCATGGTGCTCCACGGCTCCCCTGGCTGGTATCCGCGGCTCCCCTGGGAACCACACCTCCCAGTTTGGAAACCACTGGACTAAGACATTTTAAGTCTTGGTTAACCTCTGGACCTCATCTGAACAGGTTGCTCACTCAGAGCTCTCCAAAGTCCTGAAACGTTGGGCTGCCTTGTTGATGCTCTTCAGCTCTCATGGGTTCCTGCTGGTGGACAGGATAGTCTCTGACTTGGTGATCTCTGGCCCAAGATGTTCCTGGCTTTGAGGTTGAGATTCATGCTGGGACCCCACAATCTGCTTTTGTGATTCCAGCTGATCCTTCCTGCTCCACGTGGGAGTGATGACAGCAGTGTGGTTGATTTTCTGCGGATTTATGTCATTCTGAAAACAGCGCCAGAGCTTCTCAGTGGGCTAGAAGCTACCGCACACAGGGCTTGAACAGGGCCACGACAACCACAGAGGCACAGATGGTCCTGCAAAGAGGCCCTCGGATATCCGTGCAGGCAACCAACTCATTTCAGGCCCTACTACCAGATTGACAAGGACATGTCATGTCAATTTCCCCATCTTTACTGCTTGCTCGATCCATCCCTGAATTATGTGGCTCAGAGTTAAAGAGCTGCCTTCATCTGTGTTCCAGGACAAGGAGTCAGTGGGGAGAAATCAGAGGGGAATCTGGAGACACAGACTGGCATTTTGCCTCTGGCTGTGAATTGGGCAAGTCCTCTTCCTGAGGATGGCACTGCCAGTCCTGGCTGGCACAAAATGTCTTGGCTTCCTGCCTGCTTCATAGCTTCAGCCTGTTCTTTTTCCTTAATGCCAAAATCCATGCAATTAGGTTAGGGGCTATTGTCATTTCGCACAATAGATAGCAGAAATAGGATTCCCCCCCCCCTTCATTACAACCAGGTGGGTAAATATTTATTTTCTGTAAAGGCATTCCCCAAAGGGCAGGCCAATAGCTACAAACAGTGGGATCTGTAGAATCATTATAGAGGGGTTAAAAAAAAGTAATTTAGAGTGTGCTGCTTTTGAATGGGCTCTCTGTTCTAAATGCCCTGGTGTATCAGAGATCTCCTCTTCTGACCATAGAGGACACGAAGTACTGAGCATACAGTTGACTGTCTTTATCAACTAGAACTGCAGGTTATGTGCCACTTGTTTGCCAGGCTCCACTTCTCCACTGCAAAATGACATTGGCAAGTGGGCAATCTGCAAGGGAGACAGTATGCCAAGGAGGGATACTTATCTACTCCTGCATGTACTCCAATTCCACCCTTCAGAAGCTTCTCCACCTCTCCCCTGTTGAGGAGCCAAACACATGTTTGAAATGGAAATATGGTACAGGAATGGCAGCAGGGGGGTGCGTGGGAGAGAAGCTCGGTGCCACCCAGTGGAGTCACTAGGGCGCGCACTGCCCCCAAGTGGGGGCACGCGCATCACCCTAATCTTGGCCTCGGTCGATTTTGAGGGGGGCAACCTGACGGGACGCCAAGCCGGGTGCCCCCCCGGCTCTGCCCCCCCGTTGCAGCTGGCTCCGCTCCAAGGCCTTCTCCTGGCCCAAGGCCAGGAGAAGGCCTTGGAGCGGAGCCTCCGGAGGGCGACGTGCACAGGGGAGGTGACGCGCGCGTGGGTTCGCGCGTGTCACCCTCTGCGTGCATCGCCCTCCGGCGGTCCGCCCGCGCGCGTCACCCTTCAGCGGACCGCCCCGCGCCCTTCACAACAGCGACGCGCCTGGTGCCACCAACTTGCCTCCATTGCTCTCCCTCCTACTTTCTGGATTGGAAAAGGAAGAGGGGGACAGCAAGGAAGAAGAAATGTGGAGTGGAGGAGAGTCTGAGCTAGAACATTGGAGAGGGGGAGGAGCCTCAAGAGGTCTGATCTGGTTGCTCCATCTTGCACCAGTTGACATTCCGAATCCTTTTCCTGGGCACCCTGACATCAACCACTGTACAGTCCAACTGGGAGGTGACCAGTGCATGGATGACTGTAGCTACATCTGACATCTCCAGGAAAGGCCACAAGTGGTCAATCAACTGAAGCTGATCAAAGAGGTTCTTCATTACCATGAGCACCTGGGCCTCCAGCAGAAGCCCCCAATCAAGCAGCCCCCAAACCTGCTCTTAGAGAAGGAGTGCAGTCCCATCAAGGACAGGCTGAACACACACACACACACACACACACACACAGAGAGAGAGAGAGAGAGAGAGAGAGAGAGAGAGAGAGAGAGAGAGAGAGAGAGAGAGAGAGAGAGAGAGATCAGCAGAATGCACAGCTAACAGCACTTCCGGCTTGCTGGGATTCAGTTTCAGCTCGTTTCCTCATCTAGTCCCACACAGCTGCTCGTGACTGGTTCACAATTTGGATCAAGCCCAGCATTACCTCTTGACATCAAGACCCGATGTCAAGAAAACATGGGGGACCTGAGAGCCCCCTCCCCAAGGAACCTCTTTCAACAGCCCGTTGTTCCTTCAGCAGAATCCCAAATGAGCAATTGTAGAGGGAATGAAACTTTGTGACCCTGAGAAATGGCTATAATCAATCTAAGGCAATCAAGGAGTTCTACCTATAGAGTCGAACAGCCTTTGTTACTTTAATACCTGATGACTGGCGTTTATCTAGGAAAAAGTGACACACACTCCATTAAGTGAATATTTTACTGAGCTTTGCTCATTTGCTGTCACCAAATGACTTGCTGTTCAATTATTTGTGGCTTATTACTTCCACTACATTTTTTTCCCCGTGGCACACTGTCCTGAATAAGACATATGAGGCTGCCAGTTTTGACATCTCAACTTTGCATTAATGGCAAAAGGACAGAGAGCTGGCATCATTTTGCAGACAACCGGCCACAGCCACTGCTAATAGGCCCTTGCCTTCCTCCCTGACAGCTTCATCGATGCGCCAGAACATCAAAGATGGTGTCAAAGAAGGCAGAAGAACTTCACCGTTGGAAATATCACTTGAGTGGAAGGGATGCAAATCTCGGCTGCTAAGCTTTCACAAAGAATAAATTTGCAAGTTTGGTTTCAGCCAGTTTCACGGTTTGGGGATTTTGATCGGTGTGGAAATGGGAGGTGAAACTGTGAGTTGAGCATTTGGAGTTTGTCATTGTTTCCAGTTGTTATCCCTGCAAAGTTTAAGACTTAAACGGCTCGAAAGGGAAAATATTTGGCTGACAATGTGTTGTTTTAATGAGCCGCTTAGGAGTCCGAGAGTGCGAGGAGAGCACTCGCGATGTCTAACGTTTGGGTAAGAATTGCAGCTGGCGTTTACTTTGGGATCGATGAATTGCCCAGACGGAATCTAAGACACGGGACAAGTAAACACCAATTCAAGCACAGGCTAGAGGTCTGTAGTTAGCATTGTGACATATCTCATTCTCTTCCCCACCTCTCTTGCTCATCTCTCCCACGACCGCATCTATCTTACATAAGAACATAAGAACATAAGAACATAAGAAGAGCCTTGCTGGATCAGGCCAAAGGCCCAGATCTAGTCCAGCTTCCTGTATCACACAGTGGCCCCACCAGGTGCCTCAGGGAGCACACAGCCAACAAGATAACCTGTTTCCTGCTGTCACTCCCCTGCACCTGGCACAGAGAAACCCTACTTCTAAAACCAGAAGGTTGCTTATGGCTTGTCACCTGTGATGGTATTTTCCTCCATGAATCTGTCCAAACCCCTTTTTAAGGCATCTAGGCCAGGTGCCATCACCACATCCTGTGGCAAGGAGTTCTGCAGATGAATTACACGCTGGGTAAATAAATATTTTCTTTTATCCGTTCTAACTCTCCCTCCACTCAATTTTAGTGCATGTCCCCTGGTTCTGGTGTTGTGCGAGAGCGAGAAGAATTTCCCTCTTGCTTGCTTTCATCCTGACTCATGCAATGCCAGGGACCGGCTGTTGTAGCTCCTGGGGCAAAACCCTGCATTGCATCCCCCTGGTGTGTTGCTCCTCCAAGCCCTAAGAAAGGTATTACCAGATCGTGACCTCATACTGATCATTGCTGTTGTATTTCCCCTATTCTCAGTCATGTGCTGATGCCTCCTTCTTCACCTTCTCTCTTTGCAATCATTGACTTTCTCACAGACACCTTAGTTGACGGATCTTATTCTAGGTGACTTCTGCTTCCCTCTTAATGAACCCAACCTCACTGTTTCTCATTACCATCTTCTTTTTCTCTGACACCATCTTTGGACTGTCCTGATCATTCAGTGCCTCCGCCACTCTGTGGATGCAAGAGCTGCTCTTGCGAATACTTCCAATTACATCCCTTTGCCTTTGGGAGTTACAATGTAAGCCTTCAGTTTATAAGACCATACCTTAACTCTGATCAGTGTTCTGTTTTATCATTCTATCCTCTCGGTAAATCTGAATGCCATATTCCTTCATTTTAAGCATTGTATGTTCCACTCTTCAGTCAACAACGGTCCAAGCCAAGCATTTTATTGATGCTGCATAGCATCAATAAAAACAGGAAATCATTAAAACCATAAACAATGAGTTTTCCCCCCACCTTGATGGCTTCTCCTGCTCCTCTCGTTCAAAGGACATTAAGTGGTTCTATTGACCTTTGGTAGAGGAGAGGAGTGGCCCGGTCCCAGCTGGAGAAGCAGCAGGTGGAGATGCTAATGGCATCATGTTGTTACTGGGCATGCTTTTAAGACATGTGTAACATGCGCACAGGGCAGAAATCTACTGCATACGCAGGGACCAAGCGCTCTGGCTCATAGCCCAATTCAAGGGAATGACATGAAAGGAGGAGGGAGGCAAGGTTAAAGGTGGAACAGCAGGTAGCTTTTATGGTGGGGATAAGTAATACGGTAACCACGAAGGGGAATCAAAAAGAAAATGCAATGCAACATCAGAAAGAGAGGAAAAGGAACTCTGTACAAGGAAAAGGAGGTGTGTAGAGGTTCAAATGGAAGAGGGGATAAAGGACAGAGGGAGCAAGCTGTAGGGACACCACCTAGAGGCTATTGTGGGTTGAGCTCCTCAAGGACCTTTCTTCTGTTGCTGGATGACCTTTGGGTGTATCTGTTCTGCAATGTTTAGGAGCCCTGTGCCTCAATTGCCACGCAACGTCTTGGTGACGTTTACAATGGGGTTGGTGCGGGAAGCTGAGGTTGAAGGAACCTCTTTTGTGTGGCTAATGACCTCGTTGACTTCAAAGTCAGGAAGCTTCCAGGATGTGGCTTGTTTACAGGTTCAGATCTGACCAAAGCATGGTGTGGCCACTCGTGCGGTTTTCCAAAGCAAGAAAGCCAGGATGGTGTAGTGGTTTGGGAGTCGGACTTAGACCTGGAAGATCCAGGTTCAAATCCCTGCTCAGCCACGAAGCTTCCTGGGTGACCTTGGGCCAGTCACTATCTCTCAGCCCCACCTACCTCACAGGGTTGTTGTGAGGACAAAAAGGAGGGGAGGAAATATGTACACCACTCTGAGCTCCTTGGAGGAAGGGCGGTATACAAATGTGGGGGGGGGGGGAAGGCAAAGCTTCTATGGCAGCCAGTGTCTTCCAAAGCCAGCCAGTGAGATTGGCAGTTGCTCTGATGAACAAAAGATTGGCCTTATTCCTAAGGCCTGTGGGTTCTGAGGCTTCCCTCCCACTTAATCCAAGATACCATGAAACTGACCTGGGTCATGCTCACGTGTCATGCACCCAGCACCATGTACATGCATAGACAAATGTATCAGGCACCAATGTTGTTTTGCTGTTTTTCTCTAGCGGGTACTTTGAACTCTTGTGAAGGGGGAAAGGGTCCAGCTTTAGGTAAAGAATAGCAGCGAGAGAACTGATTTTTGCTACATGTGCTAAATCGTCAAAACTCCAGATCAGATTGGTGCCCTCTGCCATGCGGTGGACATCTGAGATTATTGCCTTTCACACACAGACAAAATTAAGAGCATGATGGTTGTTGTAATTAAGGGCTGTCTACTGTGTGATTAGACTTTCTGTGCATCTATATACTTAAATTGCAGGCAAAACTGTGTGTATAATACATAGGCCAGAAAGTGAGATGGTCCTGAGATAAGATTCAATACCGGGATTCCATATCCTTTAATCTACCACTAGTCCTCATGATTCCATCTCATAACGAAAGCTTAGCGGATCATTTACAATGAAAAATTTGAAAGCCCTCCCAAATCTCTCTTATTGCCTAGGCATCTCTACTACATACAAATTATAGTTTCTTCAAAGGGTGAAATTCTTATATCTCCCAGGGATAAGAAGCACCTAATATCACTGAAGTGGAAGGGTAGAGGGCAAAAGATATTCAGTTCAAATTGAAGCAAAGAAAAACGGCAGCATAGCTTCCATCGACAAAGAAGGCGACTGCTTAGGGGTGACCCGAAATCAGGTCACACTTTTGCACCAAGCAAAATGCATGAACCTTTGTGAATCATCCGCTGAATCTCACAAAAGCTCACATGTGCCCACAAAAGGTTATATTTGTACAAGCATCAACTTTTGCATGAAAGGAGTGGTTAATTTGCTCGCAGAACCTTTTTGCTGGCAGGTTTGTGTTTTCTTGTTTGAGTTCTCCAGCATCCAAGTCGGACAGTTCATTACTTCGAGCCAGCCACATAGAATCCTTGCGAACTCGCAAGCTGCAATGTTTCCAACTCAGATTCATAGCCATCAACCATATCTAAGAGGCTTGCCCATAGGAAGGCACGTACAGCTTTACATGTGTAGGAATACATGGTTGGGTCTCCTTTCAATGTATAGCCAATGCATATTGCACAGCACTTAAGGGTTTACATTGGCTTACAACATGTTGCACAGCAGTTCCAACATATTGCACAGCACATAAGGGTTTACATTGGCTTCCTATCATCTCTGGGTTGAATTCAAGGTACTAGGTAAAGGTAAAGGTGACCCCTGACCATTAAGTCCAGTCATGTCCGACTCTAGGGCGTGGTGCTCATCCCCATTTCAAAGCCGAAGAGCCAGCGTTGTCCGAAGACGCCTCTGTGGTCATGTGGTCGGCATGACTCTCCTTGCCGCAGCGCGTAGCAAAAGTGCAGAAATGCCTATTAAGCCCTAAATCTTCAGTGACCAGCCATATGCCGGTCAATCTCACACTAGCATGTTCACAGCTGACACGCTGTGTGTCGTCCTTCACCAAGTGGCCGATCTGTTGTGGTGACACAGTGGGCCATAGCTGCCAAAGGCATTATGGAAAGCAAGCATCAGCCACTGTGATGTCACTGAAGCGTCCTAGGGCTGTGGAGATGAAGGCTAGAGGAATTTTGGGAAAGTTACAGGCCAATGCTATGCTCCTGCTCCTCCAGCAGCCAAGGCATGAGAGCATCGGGGTGTCAAAATGCTATGCAGTCTCTGCCGCAAAGTGGGAAGGACAAGACTCACTGTCGAGAGACAATGTAGCAACATCGATAAAAGCTTTGCCAGCATGCCTAGCTACTCCTCTGCTACTCGCCAACCATGGTGATTTGCACAATGAAGACATTAACCATGCATAGAAAACATCAGTGAAACATCACCTCCATGTTAGCCATGGATGAAAAGCACCAATCAAGCGAATCAAACAGCAACATCAGCCTACCCAGACCCCCCACACACACACACACAACACCCGCTGCACAAGCACATGGGTAGAAGAAGTCTGTAGGGCATTGCTTGTCAGAGGTATGGCCTGACAGAATGGCCTGACAGGATGGTGTAGTGGTTTGGGAGTCGGACTTAGACCTGGAAGATCCAGGTTCAAATCCCCGCTCAGCCACGAAGCTTCCTGGGTGACCTTGGGCCAGTCACTATCTCTCAGCCCCACCTACCTCACAGGGTTGTTGTGAGGACAAAAAGGAGGGGAGGAAATATGTACACCACTCTGAGCTCCTTGGAGGAAGGGTGGTATAAAAATGTGAAAAATAAATAAATAGATAAATAAATTGGTATCTGTATGGAACAGCATGGAAATGTACCAATCATGGCTTCCAAGTCATCTTCTTGCCATGGAAAAACCAGGGGCAGGCAGAGAAGGAAGGAATGGCATTGGGTGGCCCCACAAAATCTTGGAGGCATCCAACCTGGCAACCCTTGTCACCAACTTCCAGGGATCAGAAAGAACGTCTTTCACTCACATGCGCATGCGCATTGCTTGATTGATGCACACGCACACACACACACACACACAATCTCTGCCTTTAAAAATAAAAACCACTTTGGTAGCCGGTCTTGGCAGAAAAGCAGGGAAAATGTTCTCTTTGCAACAGCCAAGAAACCAAACTTTTGAGGTGGAATGGGGTAAAACTGGGTGGGGGGGGAGGAATGAGAGGTGTTGGATGATATAAGTGACATTTTCGCAGACTAAATCTTAAACACCTTTCTCCAACAGATGCCCTCTGCTGATCGTAACAAGAGCCTGTTGTGGTTTTAATGAGGTTCTTGATCTGAACTAAGGGTTACAGAACCACAGGGCCTTTAAAAAAATGAAACAAAATCTCAAGCATGCTCTCTTCCTCCAGAGATTGCTGAAGTTAATGAAATGTATGCCATGCATCGAGCCTCATTCTAATGTATACTATTTTTGAACACTCGCACTAGACGAGAGAGGATGTATGCATAAAATATTAAATGTGGGTTCTGCAAAAATTAGGAAGGATCGAGCATGTTATCCAAGGGGGAAGAATTAAACAGTGTCTTGACACCTGAAATCTGACGCTAGCAAAAACACCATTCTGCGCTGGAAGCCAACAGGCTGGATTATCTCTGCTCTTTGACAGGCTGGTTGACAGTAATGACTACACTAACATCCGAGAACATCCTTGATCTCATCACTTCACCTCTTTGATTTCGGAGATGACTGTACCTTGGAAATGAAATATTGCTCTCATCACCGGGACTGTCTAATGTGGGGAAGGGGAGGGAAAATCGGGTCGCATCCGCTCCAAGAGCCGCAGTCAAGCAATGCCGTTTTGCCTTAGGAGGGAGAGCTCAATGGAGGAACAAATCAGGATCAAAATGAGGAAGTCTTCCGACACATCGAAGCCAGTCAACTCAATCACATGGGGAGAGAGAGGGGGGGGGGGAGAGAGAGAGAGAGAGAGAGAGAGAGAGAGATATGCAAATGCTGCATGGTCAATGTTCTATTGCTGACTGCACTCACCCTGAGTAGTTAGAATGTTGGTCAACATTCTGTAATGTTGCAGCAGTGAGTGAGTGAGTGAGTGAGAGAGAGAGAGAGAGAGAGAGAGAGAGAGAGAGAGAGAGGTTCTGCATAATTCATGATACAGAAATGCTGGGAATTTTTCCAGAGAACACACCATTGACTAGAGATAGGGCTTATCAACTCTTTTAAATCAGCTTGTTGTTTTATCTAATACAATGGCAATTTATTTACTGCAGATATTTCTACATCATAATCTTTTCTTTGCCTAATTGATTCTTTTCATCCAAGGTCCCCTCTGTTGGGAAAATTGACTCACTCGCCCAGGACTTTGGAAAGCTCATGTTTTGAATATCTGCCGAATGGCTTAATTTGGAGTGGATGTCTCTATAGATCTGGTAGCGCTGCAGTTATCGGAAACGGGAACAGTCACATTGGGACCATTTGCCCCATGACTGTTTCTGGTACCTTAAAAGTGCTGGTTTTAGAGAAGAAAAACAATAGCAAATGTCCCCTTTCCTCGAGGAGACCTCCAGCAGCCGAAAATCCCCTGCAGGAAGCAGGAGAAGTCGCGTCGGCGCCACTGCATCACCGCTTAGGGATTTGGGTAGGAGTGGGCCGAACGTTTGATAAGAGCAGCTCAACTATGGAACCTATGGAGTGGGCTAGCTTCTAGCAGAGTTTGGGTGGAGATTAGTCCTGGATCTTCTGCATGGAGGAGGAGACTAGATGGTTTACAAGACACCCTCCAATTGTATGATTCTACAAATTCCTTTCTGGTGGGAGAAATAGGGTTAGGTATTTCCTGGGTGGCGCAGCGGGTTAAACCGCTGAACCATAAGCTGTCAATCGAAAGGTCAGCAGTTCGATTCCCGCGACGGTGTGAGCGCTCGTTGCTTGGCCAGCTCCTGCCAACCTAGCAATTCCAAAGCATGTCAATGCAAGTAGATAAATAGGTACCGCTTGTGGGAAGGTAAACAGTGCTCCATGTTCCAGCTGCATGCTACGCGCTGCGGCAAGGAGAGTCGTGCCGGCCACATGACCACGGAGGCATCTTCGGACAACGCTGGCTCTTCGGCTTTGAAATGGAGATGAGCACCACACCCTAGAGTCAGACACGACTGGACTTAATTGTCAGGGGATACCTTTACCTTTTTATTACCTGGCCACTGGAACAGTTAATAACATATGGAAGAAACATAGCAAAATATTGTCCCGTTAAGGAAAACATTTCTTGTCTTTAATTTTCAAAGCCTTTTGCTGCACCATAGACTCCACACACTCAAAGTAGGACAGAATCAATTCCTTGTCAACTGCCTCTATTGTTTGATGTGATAAACACTGTCTAACAAGTTTTGGAAAAAAAAAATCCATTTTGATGCCGTTTCCCCAATTAGACCTGTTAAATGTTCTCTGAATGAGTGAACTTGGTTTAGTTTTTACACCCAGATACGTTGTTAAGCTAATGTTTTAAGCGGTGAAAGTCTACAGTACCATTAACATTAATTTTTAGTGTTCTTTTTTATATATATCAAGCTGCTGACTCCAAGTAAATGAAATGGCAGTTGTTTTCTTGAAATTCAGTACAACTTGATTACCCTCTAACTACTCCATAATTTCTGGAACGTCTGCTCATACACTCTGAACAGCAGAAACAGCTGACTTGTACAAGAAAACGGACAGAATTAGGCAAGCATTTTTATCCCTGATGTGCTTCAACTTTTTGCAGTCACCATTAGTGGGGCCGGGTTGCCCACAGGAGCTCAAGGCATAGTTGTTTCTATCACCCAATGCTCATCATTGGCAAAGCTATGGCAAATTTAAACAGCATAATAAAAAGCAGAGATATCACCATGCCAACAAAAGTTCGTATAGTCAGGGCCATGGTGTTCCCAGTAGCAATGTATGGTTGCGAGACTTGGACCATAAGGAAGGCTGAGCGCCGAAGAATAGATGCTTTCGAACTGTGGTGCTGGAGAAGACTCCTGAGAGTCCCTTGGACTGCTAGGAGATCAAATCGGTCAATCCTAAATGAAATCAATCCTGACTGTTCCCTGGAAGGACAGGTACTGAGGCTGAAACTCAAATATTTTGGCCACCTAATGTGAAGAGAGGACTCTCTGGAGAAGACTCTGATGCTGGGAAAGATTGAAGGAAAAAGGAGAAGGGGAAGGCAAAGGATGAGATGGTTAGACAGCATCACCGATGCAACGAACATGAAAATGAGCGAACTCAGGAAGATAGTGGAGGACCGGAAGGCCTGGTGGGATATGGTTCATGGGATCATGAAGGGTCGGACACAACTTAACGACTGAACAACAACCATGTCTATGTGTTTCCCTAACTTTTTCGACCTGCAGCTCCCTTGACCATTGGCGACCCTAGGCCGCGGCTCCCCAGTACATGTTTTTCATGGCTGCCAATTGGCATTGCACTATTTTCCGAGAGGATTCCGTGGCACTCCACGGCTCTCCTGGCTGGTATCCGCAGCTCCCCTGGGAACCGTGCCTCCCAGTTTGGGAACCAATTCCAATGGACCGGTTCTTTTGGGTCTCAGTCACATGAACTGTGGACACTGTGGCAAAACTGGATATCTGAAATGGAAGCTCCATTACATTTCACCTACAGGAAAACTGGAGGATGCCCACAGCAATACAGAACCAGCAAGGTGTAGTCATTTGAGTGTCTGATTAGGAATGCGTTGGGCCTTGACCTGGCTTGTTCTGACTGTGGAGCAGGGAGATGAGGATGTTAAAAACAAGCTGACAAGAGTCCCAGATGATAAGAGTAGGTCCAACGGTGGTTGTGAACATTCATGCGATCGAGTACCAACTCTTCAAGGCAGGGCAAACCTTTTCTGTTGTGCGGTTGAGTAATTGAGTGTCATTGCTCAGACTGAGGAACAAAGCCTGGATAAATTGTTGCACAGGGCCACCTAGGCACCTATTTTTTCCTCAGGTGACCTGGGCTGAATAGCTGCAGTACCAGTTCTGGCCATTATATGGGTGGTGCTGCAGTACAGCAGAGAGTATATTGAGAATTCCTCTGCCTGGGAGGTGCTGTGATGGTGATAAGAGTAAGGCGTTCAAGCCCTGCAACGAGACTCTCCAGTCTGAGATGCCCAGAATCTTCCTGAATGGGGAAACTGGGTTCAGATTCCTACTTGGTGACTTTGGACTACAGTTTCTCCCCACATTCTAGAAGAAAATGTCTGTGCATTCAGTGCTTGACTTTGCAGATGAACAATGGGATAGCCCAGCATTGGAGCATGTAGTCAGCCAGCGTTGCCTCATTTGGTCCTGCATGCATTGCCCTACATGTGGCCATGTATGAGGAGCTAAGAACCTATGAAATCCTGGCTCAGTTTAAGCCTTGAGTATGATCCCCTTCTCAATAAGTCACCCGCAGCAAAAGATTCATGTAGGTACTCTGACAGAGTGAGAGCTTTCTGAACTGAAAAAGCATGTGGTGATCTTTGTATGCACAAAATTAATGTGCACAAGCTTTAAAAGAAGAGATTCCTACATTTCTGCTTTACTCCAGTGTATGGAGCCAGATCTTCCAGAATGCCAGGCAGTAAGTTCCAATTTCCTAAGGCAAATTAAATCATCCCACAATCCACGGCCACTAACACTGAAAACTTTCACGCTAAATTTTTTGAGAGTCATTAATGTAAAATAGCCAGATGAATAGCCTGTCTAAAATCGAGTATGCAGTGGACAATGAAAATATGTTATAGTCATTACAGAGACCATCATTCCATTTCAGCCATTACGACAAAGTTGTAAAGCCACAGCATTTGGGCTTTCCATCTCTCTAACGCTGGAAGGACCCCTGCTTTGGCATGTACAGTACAAAGCCCTTGGTTAAACTTCTAGCATCTCCAGCTAAAAGACATCAGGTAGCCATTTGGAGTGCCATTTTCTTGATAACTCAGCAACGGGGCTCTAGAATGGCTGCTCTTCAAACATGGAACTCGACAGACACAATGGTCAACTGCCCATCAGGTGAGATGCTGTGGTCCTTTTGTAGGAATGTAGCACCTGTGGCCAGCGGGTGGCACAGTGGGTTAAACCGCTGAACCATGAGCTGTCGATCGAAAGGTCGGCAGTTCGAATCCGCCACGGGGTGAGCTCTCGTTGCTTGGCCAGCTCCTGCCAACCTAGCAGTTCCAAAGCATGTTAATGCGAGTAGATAAATAGGTACCGCTTGCGGGAAGGTAAACAGCGCTCCGTGTTGCAGCCGCATGCTACGCGCTGCGGCAAGGAGAGTCGTGCCGGCCACATGACCACGGAGGCGTCTTCGGACAACACTGGCTCTTCGGCTTTGAAATGGGGATGAGCACCACACCCTAGAGTCGGACACGACTGGACTTAATGGTCAGGGGTCACCTTTACCTTTTTTTAGCACCTTAAAAGTTTGTGTGTGTGTGTGTGTGTGTGTGTGTGTGTGTGTGTGTGTGTGTGTGTGTGTGTGTGTGTGTGTGTGAGTCAGTCAGTCAGTCAGTCTGTCTATCTTGGGAGGGTCTTTGATTTGAATGCAGATATAATCATGGAGAAAATGAGGGAGCAATCTATGAATAAGGAATACAACCGTGATCTTCAGCATGGCAAGGCACCGATGTAAGGACTTAAAGACACAAGTCTCGTATGATTACAGGAATTTCACTGAGAAGAATAACCCTATTGTCCCCACACTGGAAATCCAAAGATAATATTACAGAAATGGAAGGCATAGTACAGCTAACACCCCTGTTCTATAGCATGCTTCGAATAACAATGAATCCAGCCCGGACTTGAATTTCCCTTGGCTCTCATAGACACACCCTCTTCCTAGTTCATGTAGAATATAATGTGGCTCTAAGTCCCACATACCTCATTCTAATGAGATTGCTTTTCTACCTCTTATCAGGTTGGGTCAGTAATTGAAGCGAACATTAAAATGTAATCAAGCATTTTTAAATGTAGCTAATGGACCTTGTTATGCAGAAACAAGGACGAACCAACCAACTGGAATAGCTGGTGATACTAACATCTCCCTTACCTCTGGGTGCTAATAGGGAAATATCTAGCAAGGAAAATAAGTTGACGTACTATGTCAAGTCCTTTGCTAACATTGGCAAAAATCTTTGTGGGAATTGAGTTGGGCCAGCTAAATAATCCCGACTCTCTTGTAAAATGTGCCAAATTAAGGTAGACTCTCACCAAGCAGAGCATCTTTTCCCAGTTCATTGAGGCAGAGGCCATAGATGACCTACAGATGACAATGTCAAAAGCAATATGGGGATAATACTCACTAATTAAGGATGACTGAGATAGTGTATGTGATTAAAATGCTGGGAATCTGTCTTCCTAGAATTCATATCTATTGTGGAAGATCTGCTACTGCATATACAAATCCCAGGCCCTGTTCAAAATTCTACCATTGCAGTTACATTAACCCTCCTCCAGGCCTAGCCTCAATTGCCCATTCCGCACAACAGAGTGAAAGTTTATCTTCCTGTTATAATAAACAAACACCATTATTTAGAATATTCAGATATTGGTTTTTCAGCAACAACAGGCCTCCAAGACAGCAATTCTCAACCTTTTTCATCTCATGGCATACTGACAAGGCGCTAAAAATGGTCAAGGCACACCATCAGTTTTTGGACAATTGACAAGGCACACCACGCTGCCAGCAGGGAATCACATTCCCAATGGCCCTATTAATAAATGACGCTCCCCCAAACTACTGCGGCACACCTGCAGACCATTCGTGGCAGGGCCCATGAGAGGAGGGTAAAGGGGGTTAATTGTACCCAGGCCCAGGGTTAAAAAGGGGGCCCAGGAGCAAAGGAGGGGCCCCAGAATATTCCTGGGATCTCAGCTGGCCTCATGGAGAGTGAAAGATGGTGACAGGGTTAACCAGAAGGCCATGTCTACTGGGCAGGTAGACCTGGGCACCACATTGGGAAGCCTGGTAGACCTGGATTCCAGGGACTTTTTCAGCCGTTGCTGCCCTCCCCTGCCCCTTTTTGCCCCCTCCTCCTTTGGGAAGGGGCCCAAAATTTTGTGCTCCCTGATAATATTCCTCTCCGAGGTCCTGATTCATGGCACACCAACTCGTGCACTGTGGTTGAAAATCACTACTCTAAGGGGGTTTGCCCAGCAAGCCAGGGTGATGTTGATTGCGTAAGGCTATGCATATTCTCGCAGCCATTCTCAACAGGAGTCACATAGCCCCCTGGCACATTTGAAGGGGGGCTTAAGGTTTTGTCCAGTATGTTGCAATGTTCAAGTTTTGGGGGTTTGACAAGAAATGATTTTATGTTTATCGTCCGGGTTGTATCTTTGTTCGATGGGGGGGTGGGCGGGCTGGAAAAAGGTTGAGAATGGTTGGAGGGTTCTGTACATTATCAGAGGGGGGGGGCTAGAATATTCTTCAGGCATTCCAGTGTTAAGCCCAGGAACTGAAACAGATGCTAGGACAGAGCCTTGATAAGCCCCAGTACAAATTAAGCAATTCAGGGGGAAAAAAGGGAGATTACTGCTAGTTTCTTGCCAGGTCTGGAAGATGAGGGGAGGAATGTTTGGAGTGCCAAGACACCTGTGGTTTGGGGCAGGGAGGGATTAACTCTCAGTAGGAAACTAAGCCTCCTAGCAGGCCCTCCGGCTACGCTGCTTTTTTTTTTCTCTTGGCAAAATGCAAATGGAACAAGGGAAGAAGCCATTTTTACAAGGTAATCAAATAGCTATTGAAGGTGCTTTTAAAAGCAGAACCATGAGCAATTAACAACTCAGAAAATTTGGCCCTTGCAAACATCGCAGCTCTGCTTTGGCACATTAATGTCCCGAGTCCCCGAATACATCTGTGTTCCGAAAAGCAGAAAAGGACAGTCACAAAAGCAAATGGGGCAGTTTCACAAATTCCTGCTTTACAAAGAACAATTTTCACCGTGTCAACTTTACAGGAAAGGTCTTTCAACTTGGTCTTTGTGCCTTCTTGGCATGCCTGTAAAAAGGCATTTTGGAAATCCGTGGCTCCCCGATTGTCATATTTGTTGCCAGTGCGAAGGAGGCAATCATGATATTGAACGAATACAGTTTGTCAGTTTAAAGCTTTTCTGTAGGAATTGCTAACATGACTCTCTCTCTCTCTCTCTCTCTCTCTCTCTCTCTCTCTCTCTCACACACACACACACACACACACACACACACACACACACACACACACACACACACACACACACAGTGTCACCCTGCTCTTCTGAACAAGAGCCTTTAACAAATCAATCAATCAAGACCCAAGTGGACTTCTGTGATTAAACCCTGGGTATTTTTAGTCCTTTAGATTGGAGGCATAGTTTCATCTACCAAGTCTTTCAACATTTGCCATAGCAACTGATGGCTATTTTTGTTACTGCTAATTGCCTTCTGCAGACCCTGTTTACTTCCTCCTGCCCACCCCTCTTCTATTCTTTCACACACACACACACACACACACACACACACACACACACACAAGACTGACGTGAAACTGAATGGCTCTAAAAGGGTAAGGAAAAGAGTTGAATGTGAGTAAATTCATGGGTCCTACAAAACGAGAAATACAAAGCAAAGGAGAGAGTCCTCTCCAGGAGCACCTAGACTTTATAATATCAGAAGGCAGCTGTCACACCACATGTTCTTCATTGGGTCCAGATGTTCAAAGCAGTATACAGTATACTGTATGTTCATCCATTTCTGAAGTCCTCACCCCCATACCGATAGGATTGCAGCTGATTGGTACAGACAGACCGATTCTGGATACAACAAGCATAGGATCAAGACTCCAATCTCAGGGTGTTTTGAATATATGAATGGATAACTATTCTGAAACACAGAGTGCAATGTTTCCTGAAGTTTTATTAGTCAGTGTCACAAAGTAGCTGTAAGTGTATATTTTAAGACCACATATTCAACATTCACACTCCAGTCCTAAACTAGCATAATAACCCTATTCTTGCCAACCCAATATTGACCCCTGTATCCATGAACATCCGCATTGAGTCAAATCCGCGGATCCTGAAATCGCAGGTACAGAGGTCTGAATGTATGTGAAACAATGGCTCACATCTTTTCTGACCATGAACAAACAGCTCTGACATACGTGATCAATTCAGTGGTATTTTGATGAATGGCGTGATTGAAAATGAGTGTTCAGCTCAGATAATAAAACTAAATACTGTATTGGTCTGAGTATAAGACTCACTTTTTTCTCCTAATTTAAGTTTTTTAACTAGGGGTGCGTCTTATAATCAGGCTGTTGCAATTTAATGCCAGTGATTTAATTTAATTTTTTTAATAGCACCAAACTTTAAGGGTGCATCTTATAATCAGGTGCGTCTTATACTCGGGACAATACGGTAGTTGTGTATGCCCACAGTATAATTTTCACACCTTCTTCAGATATGGCACCTTCTTCAGAATGGCTGACACCTTCTCCAGAACTTCTAGTTTCCAATAAATATGTTGTGAACTTTTGATGCGTTTCATCGGTTTAAAGAATATCCATTCCTTGCCATACACATACTTTCCTAATGAGCTGAAAGATCACATTTGCCCTAGCAAATTCTGGGCTCAGGGTCTTCATTAATTTTAAGACCCTTGTGATTAGAGATTTTTTTACTGAACTGCATGCAAAGTATCTTAATTGGCAACAACAATGGCATTTACAAGCTATACTGGCATTTACATGGGTTTGGAGGTCACCTGGGTCATCTTCATGACCTAAGGAATAGCTTCTAAACTGCTAATAGAAAGGAAGAGCCTCCCCTCACCATTCATGAGGATGCAGTAGGCCAAGTCAGTCAAGTTCAGCAGCACTTTGTAGATGCTCTGAGGATTCGGTCTAGCTGGGGACAGACTCACCTGCTGACCTGGATTGGCCAGGAACCCCCGCGGATGTCAAAATCTGTGGATAGTCCGATAACGGATAACAAGAATTGTTATATAGACCTTGTCTCTTTATTGGGTGTTGGAGCAACAAAAACTACATTTCACAGAGGAATAACATTTGCACTATAGCAATGCATGTGAAGGGCATTCTTGGATGTGTCTAATTTTTTTCCGCTCTGGTGTTCCAAGTAGTAGTAGATTTACTATATACAGCTAGTCCCCTTTTACTGTTCCAGGCCATTTGGTCCTGAGTAAACAGTAGGGGCATGCATATAAATAGCAAAAATGTAATGTTAGTGACCTTTTTTTTAATTTACACTGCCCTGGAGTGATGCTGCATTCCAGGATAGTCTGGATATTCAAGAGTTAGCTGCACGCTGGAGCCTCTTTTGCTGCTGAGAAGGCTGCAGTGAAAACAAGATATTTTGATAAACAAGAAATAATTAAAATGAATCCCATGCATATCCATTCATTCAACATCATGTTTATTTTGGAACAAATGGAAACCAATCCAAATGGCCGCCATTCATAATGAAGGGCAGGGGCAGCATCAGAGGTTGGCTAGGTCAGGCATTGGCCCTAGGGCCCATGCCCATCAGAAGAACCACCTAATCAGGCTGACTCTTGAACCTTAGGTACTAGTGGCCATGGTAGTGCCCAATTTACCATCAGGGGGCAGATTGGGTGCCAAGGGAAACCCAGTGCAAGAAATCCCAAGGCCCCCAGCAACCTGTTGCCAACAGAGATGAAAGCACATCCTAGAAACCAATGTGTGTGGGAAAATGGCTCCATCTACTGTATTTACTACAAGCAGCCTTAACTACCAAAGGCAATAATCGGGCATTGTCTATGTCTCACGTTATGTTCCAATGAATAGTTTTTAACTCCCTTAGCATGGACCTCATTTCCTAGCAGTTGTTATTCCAACCATCTGTTAAGACTCGCCTTAGGAGTAATTGGATGCCCCTTTATTTGCTAAGTTTTGCTTTGTTTCAAAGGAGCCTGCAAAGGTGGAGTTTACTTTTCAGACCTTGTGTTTGTTGCACAGATGAGCTCAGGCAACGTTGCTGATTAAAAAAAAAATACTGGAAATATTTGAGGTGACATTTTCGTTAGAGACATAGGATCACTCTCCTCCTCCCTCCCCCTCCCTTGGCAACTGTTCCTGAATATTTATGTGTATCATATTTTAGGTTTTGTAAAGGAAATGACAACATTGTGACAAATCTGAAAAGAAAAGTAAGGAGGATGAAAACATTTAGCTTTGGAATGACAAACCGATAAATATGAAAATCAGATATTGCAATGAAGGAGAGAGGAAGAAGGGGGGATTCACAGAGGAGAAATAGAGGGTACTGCACACATTATATGCAATTCTCAGCATCAATAATGACTTCTGTTTTCTGGATAGCAATAAGCATCAGCATCAGGTAAGAGAACTGACAAGGACGCATGAAGATACCCGCAGAGTAATGTCGGCGAGTCTATCGTGTTATCAGAATAGTGACATTCTGAATCAGGCCACTGTTCCATCTACGGTCGCTCAGTATTGTCTGGGTTGGTAGTTAAAAGATCTCTAGGATTTCAGATTTTAGACCGAAGTCCCAGACCTACTTGGAGATACCAGGAATAGAACCGGCGACCTTACAGTGCAATGCTGTACCATGGAGCTACAACCCATCCCAAATGCTATGCTCCAAAATTACGTTGTTGGTTTGCAAATGCTCAAGTGTTTGTGGATCATGTTTGCTTGGAATATGAGCAAAGCCTCCACGCAGCCTCAGGTCACACGCTGAGATGCTCCCACTTCCTCTCTTGGGTCTAATCCCAGTAGGAGGACGGACTCCTCCTCTTACATTCTTAGGGATGCGCTAATCTGGGGCGATAGCGATGCTGGCAGCAGTGAGGCTGCTTGGAACCCAGCTGGTTAGGAGTCAGTCCTCCCACCGCCTCCTTTCCGTTCACCAATTGTACCAATGAGTTCTATAAACACAGCTTTGCTTTTGGCTTGCATTCTGCGGAAGAGCCTGTTCATTTCTCAACTCTGAAAAAAGGCTCCTTTGCTCCCTATTCATTTTTGCTCCTTGAGGTTTCACAGCAGGAAACTCTAGACGAGATGTATATATGAATGAGAACTTGGAGGTTATTCAGAAGCCTTCAGCAAAAGTGTCAGAAGCCGGCAAGCGTTTTGTTTTGAATGGGTAGGAATGGTGGCTGAGATTCTAACATCTCCTTCTGTCCTTCTCAGCGTTCCCAAGAGGTTCAGCCAAAGGCAGGAATCTTTCGGGAGCAAAAACGCAGCACCAAAAGTGCCACATCGGAGCAGGTTTCTAGCGGTCCAGTGGTCCGAGTACCACCAACAGTCAGCCAATGTACCCCTGGTGGTACGAGTACCACTGGTTGATAACCCCTGGCCTAATTCTCTTTTAAAGTCATTTCAGCTAGTAGCTATCTACACACACACACACACACACACACACACACACACACACACACACACACACACACACACACACCAGTGGCTAGTAGGACTTACGTCTGCATACACAGGCAAAGGATTGCATTGAAGCGCCCCATGCACACACTATCAAATCAGTGTCTGGATCAAGACAGAAGTTCTGTAATAATGAGGTATGAGAGTCTTTGCCAGAGATGTTAACAAAACCTGCGCCGTTGTTTCTCTTTGAATGTCTCTGCGGCGCATGCAGCTTTAATCAAAGTGAAGAAGAAGAAAAAGCCAAACCTCCCATTCCTACGGCAGCTTGACTTTTTTTTTTGCGCTTCCTTGTTTTATTATGCTTATTGAATGACTTTTTTTTTCTTTAGTGAAAGCAACTGGATGGCCGCCGTGTATTTTACTCCCATGAAAATGTCAAGCCAGAGGAAGGAAACGATAAAAGACACCTGAAGAAATGCGGGGAGGATTCATAACAGAATGCTACAAAGCGACGTGTTTCTCTGATGGTCCAGGGACTATGCCAAAAATGGTTGACCTAGATGAGTGAAAAGTATAAGGGATGGTAAAGGGGGAATGTTCGCAGTCTTTGTGCTTCCCCACTAATGTTCTATGCTTACTTTTGATGCAGTATCACTGTAAGTAAGAGATGCCATGCATCGTTCTTGGTATTATTTTAATCACACGTTGAAGGTACGGAGGTTCAACCTTGGAATCCTGAACTATGGGTTCTACTTCGATGCAAACGTTTCCAGCTCTTTGTGCTCTCTTCTGAGTGTAAAAAGTAGGTGATCTTCACTGACTCTGAAGATATGTGGAGAGTTCCAAGTTGGGGCAAGAGATGGAAGGCTGGGCAAAGCTGAGAAAGAACATAGAAAGATTGTAGCTATGCCTAGGGGCATGCAACCCCCTCCCCAAGGATTTTGTGTTTGTTTGTTTTTGCTACTCTTATCAAAACTCTTTACCCTCCACCAAAAATCCAACACAACTGGACTTAATTGTCAGGGGATACCTTTACGTTTACCTTTAGGAACCTTAAAATTCCCTATGAACTAAGTGTTGGACACCCTAATTGTAGCCGGTTTCAAGTCTCGGCAAAGCCCTTGAAGGAAGACCTTGAAGGCAAGTTCAATGACTGAATACAGTAAATATAGTAGCAGGATAAATGAGAGGGAAACAGAGCAAAAGAGGATGTGGTAGAGAGGAGAGTTGTGGGCTAGAGTGCCTCCTGGGAGACTTCTAGCCTACCACTCTCCTTTCCTTTGGATGGCCTCCTCAACTACAGCATGCTGAGGAGCAGAAAGGAGGAATGTCCTTATGACCACTGAGCCATAGCAGGTGAGGTGGAGACGATGCGCAGGAAGGCATTTGTCACCCAATGATCTTGGGGCATCAATCCTACTCATACTATTTGCATTATGTATGCATTAGATAATTGGATGTTGGATGTTGCATTAGCAGTATCTAATGATGTCCCTGAGGCACCTGTCTGTTGTTCTTCCTGGGATTCTTTTCAGCTTGTAGAACCTGAGGATGTGGACAAGATTCTTTGGAGCGTGAGACCATCTGCTTGCCCGCTTGACCCTTGTCCGGCATGGCTGATTAGAGCTGCCCGGGTGGGGCTGGCTGAGTGGACGGGGAGGGTGGTAAATTCATCTCTGAGGGAGGGGGTGGTGCCGCTGTCTTTGAAGCAGGCGGTGGTGCGCCCCCTCCTGAAGAAACCCTCCTTGGATCCTACGATTTTGAACAACTTCCGGCCAGTCTCAAATATCCCGTTTCTGGGCAA
Organism: Plestiodon gilberti rubricaudatus; assembly: GCA_026170595.1. NCBI lineage: Eukaryota > Metazoa > Chordata > Lepidosauria > Squamata > Scincidae > Plestiodon > Plestiodon gilberti. The sequence continues at coordinate 10,891,183 of JANXHW010000013.1, read as the reverse complement.
GGTGATCGAGCGGGTAGTGGCGTCTCAGCTTCAGAGGGTCTTGGAGGAAGCTGATTATCTGGATCCATTCCAGTCTGGCTTCAGACCGGGGTTCGGGACAGAGACGGCCTTGGTCGCCTTGGTGGATGACCTGCGCCGGGGACTGGACAGGGGGAGTGCGTCCCTGTTGGTCCTGCTGGACCTCTCGGCGGCTTTTGACACCATTGACCATGGTGTCCTTCTGGGTCGGTTGGCTGGGTTGGGGCTTGGAGGCACCGTTCTGAGGTGGTTCCGCTCCTTCCTGGCTGATAGATCCCAGAAGGTGGTGCTGGGGGATGCTTGTTCGGCACCCTTGCCCTTGAGGTGTGGGGTGCCACAAGGGTCAATTCTATCCCCCATGCTGTTTAATATCTATATGAAGCCGCTGGGAGAGGTCATCCGGGGATTTGGGGTAGGGAGTCATCAGTATGCGGATGACACCCAGCTCTTTCTCTCCTTTCCACCTGACTCCAAGGGGGCGGTGGATGTCCTGAATCGTTGTCTGGAGGCAGTTGGGAGCTGGATGGGGGCTAACAAGCTGAAATTAAATCCTGATAAGACAGAGGTTCTGTTGGTCCAGAAGTCTACGACTCAGGTACTGGATCATCGTCCTGCTCTGAATGGGGTTGTACTCCCTCTGAAGGAGCAGGTCCGCAGCTTGGGGGTCCTCCTGGATGCGCAGCTGCTCCTGGATTCCCAGGTGGCGGCTGTGGCCAGGGGGGCTTTTGCCCAGCTTCGGCTGGTGCGCCAGCTGTGACCGTACCTGGATCGTGCAGACCTGGCCACGGTGACCCATGCTCTAGTGACATCTAGACTAGATTACTGCAATGCGCTCTACGTGGGGCTGCCTTTGAAGACTGTTCGGAAACTGCAACTAGTGCAGAATGCGGCGGCCCGGGTGGTTGCTGGGGCCTGTCGGTTCGACTCAGTCGGACCGTTGCTTCAGCGGCTACACTGGCTGCCGGTTCGTTTCCGGGCACAATTCAAAGTGCTAGTTTTGACTTTTAAAGCCCTTTACGGCTCGGGTCCAGGGTATTTGAGGGACCGCCTCCTTCCTTATAATCCGACCCGTACTCTGAGGTCATCAGGGGGGGCCCTGTTGACCGTGCCGCCACTGACGGAGGTGAGGGGGATGGCGGCGCGGAATAGGGCCTTCTCGGCAGTGGCGCCCCAATTATGGAATTCCCTCCCCCTGGAATTAAGAACGGCTCCCTCCTTAGAGACCTTTCGGCGGGGCCTCAAGACATTTTTATTTAGATCAGCATTTGATGTCTGACATGGTGGGCTGGCTTTTTTACAAATTGCTTTTAACAAATGTGGATGACCCACTGGGGCTGTTTGTTTTAATTGTTTTTAATTATTTTAATTCTTGATTTTAAATGTACTTATGTATTTTAATATTTTTGTTGTAAGCCGCCTTGGTTGCCCTGGTGGGAGAAAGGCGGGGTAAAAATTCTATAAATAAATAAATAAAATAAATACTATTTGTTAATTTTGTTTTGATCCCAACTTTCTCCAAGGATCTCAGGATGGTGCACACATGCCCCCTCCCTTCATCCTCACAACAGCTCTGCAAGGTGGGCTAGGAAGAGAGATGGCAACAGGCCCAGGTTCACCCGTTGAGTTTTACGACTAAGCAGGGATTTGAATCTGCATTTCTCCAAGCCAAGTCTAACACTCGAGTAGTCACCAACCTCACACAGCTCTGTTTGGATCTTGTCCATTTCCCATGCAGTGCCTGACTCGCAGTGGAAACAGTTGAATCGTATTAGTTGGATGCTAGAGAAAGGGGGGGATAGGAGAGGGGGGAATGAAAAAAAAAACCAGTTCTAAAGGAGGCAGGAATGTCATGGATCCAGAAGCCTTCAATGAGAACCTGGAAACGGGTAAAAATACCAGCAGAATGAAGAATGGCTGCTGGTGGGAGGGGTGAATCAGTGCTCTATATACAAGCTGGTCAACCGCCAAAAGGATATCGCTGGAATAACTTAAGCTACCCCAATTAGTCCTACTAGGGAGTGAATGAGATCAAAGGAAGGAAGAGTTGTTCGGATAAATTGTCAGCCTGGCAGTATTAAGCTCCTGCAATGGGTTACAAAGGACAAATTAAAGGAGCCGTCGGAACGGCGGTAGCTTCTGCCAGGAGCAATGTTGCCTCCCCCTCCAAAGCAGCCCCTGAAGGTGCCTATTTGGCCTGCTCTATAAAGGATTAGCAAATGGTATATGAAATGAAACAATTCATTAATCCGGCATGTTCGCACCACGGTGCCAACCGACTCATTTATCTCCACCGGTTTGGGACATGTGCCATTCAGTATTCATTGCACAGATAGCGCATGTTCGGGGACAGTATCAGTGATGGACTCATATTAGGCAATCGGTTTCTTATGCATATGACCAACATTGTTTAGATATTGTCTGGGGTGATGGATATTTCACAGTCGTTCCCCGGCTTGCGAGCAGCCAGGCAGGTTTATCTTTCCCTTCCCAGATTCTAACTGCTCCCGTTCACCAGCTTGACTCATCTGTGCTACATGTTGGACAGGAGGATGAAGCCATATCGGGATTCACCCCGTGATCTGCATTAACCTGCTGGATAAAACACACAAAACACACACACACACACACACACACACACACACGGCTGCATCACAGGCTAGAACTGAAACACATTTGGGAGGAACATTGCAGAAGCTTTTCATTCTATTTTTTTATACAAGTACTGATTGTTGTCTTAATTCACTTTTTTTAAAAAATTACATTTTCAGTTGGGGATGATTTTGGAATTTACAGGCTTTAGAAAAGCAGAGTGTAACATACAGAAACTGGCAAGTATTATTATTATTGTTGTTATTATTGTTGTTGTTGTTGTTATTGTTATGAGCATGCAGATTTACATAATAAAATGCTCCCCCATGCCCAAATAGGTTATAATCTAGAGCTGCGATTTTCAACCTTTTGCATTTCACAGCACACTGACAAGGCGCTAACATTGTCAAGGCACACCATCAGTTTTTTGACATTTGACAAGGCACACTGCACTGGGGGACTCACATCCCCTAACGGCCCTACTAATAAATTACGTTGCCCCAAACTCTTGCAGGACACCTGCGGATCATTTATGTCATGGCTCACTGGTTGAAAATCACTGATCTAAAAGCATAATCCATTCCATTGTGGTTGCATCCATAACATGAAGAGGAATTGTATGGGGCTTAATGAAACCCTCTTTCCTCCTTCCCCTTTGCCGTACATGTACTGGACCATTAGCTGCGTTGATCGGCAAACATCCCCATGTTCACATCAAAAACAATTTTCTTTTTCCAGGCAATGTCTTTGATTAATTGCAAGGTCTCAGGGCATTCATGAGGCTTGAAAGGATTGCTTGCAAACCTACCCACCCCGCAGAAACAACAATCTCCGCTTCCACAAGCTAAGGTCACAATGTGCTCAACTTGGCTTGCAAGTGAAGGCGGTTGAAACAAGAGTGGAAAGGTCTCTGCTCCCTGCCTGAAGAAGGAATTGTGCTTCTCTGAGCATGCTCAGACATGTCATCCTCCACAAGGTGTGTGGGAATTGCAGTTTCAGAAAAACACCATTCCCAAGCTCTTGGCAGGCAATGACATATCTGAACATTCTCCGAAGCATCATCCCTAATTAAGGAGATAGGCAGGGAGCAGAACCCTTCATTCCACTAATTGAATAATTATATAGTATCACCCATGGAAGTGAAGCCTTACCCAGGGTGAAAAGAGCAGGCCACTATTCCGAAGGCTCACAATCGAAAAAAGACACAAGGGAGAAAAGAGACGATCAGCCCAAGCAGATCTGCCACAAGATAGCAGCCAATCCGCCACCCACCCTCAAGACAATTCCGCTACACACTCCCATTCCTGCACCAACCGGACAACTGACTCGCTGTTCCCCTGCACACAAGTACCTCACCTCTCTGTCTTCTCCCACTGATTCTACAGCTAAACCCACTGAAGGCTGACATTAATAGGGAAAGAAAATACGTGTAAAGAAGTGTCCAGAAGCACACTGCACATTGCGCATGAACACATTCTTCCGTTTCCCACCCATCACCGCCATATACGCATAGGGAACAGACCTAGACGTCTCGTTCCTTTTCTCCTTTGTTCCCCTTTTCCAAAACGGAGAAAATTGACAAAAACGCCAGAAAAAGAAATCTCAGGTCAACACTAAAACAGACATTTAAGTTTGCTGGTGTGTCTCCCAGTCTGAAGGTAAGCTCTGAGCTGTATGAACATACTTCCAATTTCACCCCTTTTTTTCTAATATCTGTCTTTGGCCAAATCTGAGGTGCGACCAAAACCTTTCAGGGCCTTCCAGTTTGGTTAGCAAACAATTCAGAAATCTCTCAGCAATGCAATTATACTCTGTGTGCACACAGACCCTTATGGATGAGATCGCCCATCATGCTTGTCAATGAAATCGATCATACCCAAGGGGAGAAAATGACCTCTAAGGTTCTGTATACAGTTCTCGGTAAATTTTGTGGCATAATGAGAATTCAAAGCAGTTACCACTGATCAAACACATCGAAGTACAATCGGATACGACAAGATGTCCCTCAAGTTTTTTTTCTCCATATTTCCCCACCTTCATTCAACACTTCTCTTTTTCAGAAAGCAACGGTTGTTGGCAATCTTTTTTCCTTTTCTCAAAAGCCACAAGGGCATCATTTGAAGTTCTGATACTCGGAAAGATATTAGTTAAACCTGTTTGCCTAACAACGGAGGAGCTGATACCTATTGTATCCTCGCTCAAAACTATCATTTATCTTAGACCAGAGAAAGCCAACATGACCTATTTTTTTCCCTTTAAAGCAAGGGGGAAAAAAGTCTCAGAGAACAAATTGGATATGGTGTAACAAGAAATGCCCTTTTTATGTATTCTCCACTTTGGGATATGTCTTTGATAAGAAAGGTGCTACGCTTATCTACAAACAGCGAAAGCCGAGAGGGGGAGATCGTAGGAGCCGATTTCATTAAAAAGTAATGAGAGGCAGTAATGGTAAATGGGATTCACTGTTTTGCTCCTCTTGGGTATTTGATTTTTTCCCTGCTATTCAAGTGTCTTTTTTTTTTTTTTTGAAAGGCCACAATATGAGAACTCAGGAAAAAGTCCTGGAAGATATTTATCTTACCTGGGTCCACTATTGTTTCGGCCATTAATTGTTTACCAAGGATTGCCAACTGACTGTCTGCAGAGGTACCCAGCCTGCACGTGGAACATGTTTCCTTCCATGTAACAGGGCCAGTTCAAGACCTCCTGGTGCCCAAGATGGCATGCCAAATGCTGCTGCAGCTGTGCCAACCTGCTGATATGCCAGTCTCTGCTCCTACCACTCTCCAGCGTTTGAGCTCAGCACTATCCTCCCTTCCACATTTCCTCTTCCTCTCAATCCCTCTCTTCCTTTTCCAATCCAGGGAGTGAAACGAGAAGGAAGAGCCCTGAAAGAATTAAGTGGACAGAGATGGGCACCCTGAGGGCACCCAGAGATGGGTGACCTCTTCAGTTGGCCTCATGGATGGGCCTTCTTGGCTCATAAGTTTGGGGTAATTTGCTCTCAATGGGCAGTCCGTGTTAGAAACGTGACTGCAGATTTTGCATCATCAACTGATGTTTCCTGTAAACTTGGTCATGTCTCAAGTCATTTTTCTAGTTAATTTGGAATGCAGAGCGGTGTGAGCCTTCAGAACTGGATAGGATCAGAATGGAGGAGATCTATTCATCCCTAATAATAAATAATTACCACCAAAATGTTTTAGATCAGGGGTTCTCAACCTTTGGAGGCCCGGGTACCCCTATCATGGTCCAATTTTCTGAAGTACCCCCTGCTAATTAATTGGATTAATCAATTAATTAATTAGGTAATTAATTGTTAAATAAAAAGTACTAAAACAATTTTAAATGTGAAAAAAATGTCTTATTTAACTGTTTGTATGGGGGGGAGAGACACACATGCAAGGATCTCCTTTTTCTCCAAGTCACACTTCCCAAAATTTATTTTTTTATTTTTCACATTTTTATACCACCCTTCCTCCAAGGAGCTCAGAGTGGTGTACATATTTCCTCCCCTCCTTTCTGTCCTCACAACAACCCTGTGAGGTAGGTGGGGCTGAGAGATAGTGACTGGCCCAAGGTCACCCAGGAAGCTTCGTGGCTGAGCGGGGATTTGAACCTGGATCTTCCAGGTCTAAGTCCGACTCCCAAACCACTACACCATCCTGGCTCTCCTACACCATCCTGGCTCTCCTCCCTCCCCCACCCCACCAAAGTACATTTTCCAAAGTACAAAAATAAGCCCAAAACCAAAATCAGAGAGGCAGAAGGGCTTCGAAAATAATTACAATTTAAAATCCATGTTAAAAAGGTAAAGGTGACCCCTGACAATTATGTCCAGTCGTGTCTGACTCTAGGGTGTGGTGCTCATCCCCATTTCAAAGCCGAAGAGCCAGCGTTGTCCGAAGACGCCTCCGTGATCATGTGGCTGGCATGACTCTCCTTGCCGCAGCGCGTAGCATGCAGCTGGAACACAGAGCGCTGTTTACCTTCCCGCAAGCGGTACCTATTTATCTACTCACATTAACATGCTTTGGAACTGCTAGGTTAATTAACACTTAATTAGCTGTTGATGGGGCAGATAAGGGACAGGGCTTGGCGTCCCCCCAGCAAGAGGTCCACGTACCCCTAGGGGTACCCATACCACAGGTTGAGAACCTCTGCATTAGATGCTGGCACTATTTCTAGCATATCTCTCCCCTTCCTCTTTCCCCATCTTCCAGAACATCTCATTTTATCCCTTGAAAATAGGTCCGTGTTGCAAACTTCTCCGTTCCCTTGGGAGCATCGCTCAGAGCTCTGTGACCTGTTTAAGCTGCCAGGAAGTATTAGTATTTCTTTAAAATGGAGATTGGGAGTGAAGGACAAAGGCAAAGAATTAGACCTTTTCACTTCCTCAATGAAAAGCAAGTTAAAAGCCAATGGGGGACTTCCTGGAGTAGGGGAAAAAAGTATTTCACAAACTTACTTTACCTCTTTATATAATCTACCCCTTTTGACAACCTTCATCTGCAAAAATTGCCATCCCTGTGAAGAAAAAAAAAAGAAAACGAGGAAAAAAAGGTTTCATATGATCTTCCCAGGGATTGTACCATCCCCACTGCCAGCAGGAGGAATTGCTGACTGAATGCAAGACCTTTTGCGGAGGGATAATCTTGTTTTATTTTGTAGCATCTTCTTAAGCAAGTAAATCCGATTTTGATTGACTGTAAAACAGATCCCTGAGCAACCTGGAGATGAGTTCATTAAAAAGTTGTAACAGCCAGGTAAGACTGTTCTCTATTTAACATGATATCACAGTTACAAAACCCTCCTGCTGGGAGACTGGCATTTGGGAGAGGCTGGTTTAAGCTAATAAATAAATCGGGTTTGAGATTTTAAATGAAGTATCGTTTAAAAAGCGTGCTCGTCATAGAACAGATGCACGAAACGGAGCAATTTATTACATGTTTCTTCTCATTTTAGAACAGTGGTTTTCAACCGTTTTCGTCTCACGGCACAGCAACAAGGCGCTAAAATTGTCAAGGCACATCATCATATGACAAGGCACACCACGCTGAAAAGGCACAGCATGCTGCCAGTGGGGGGGTTCGCATCCGCCAATGGCCCTACGAATAAATGACACTCCCTCAGACTCCCACGGCACACCTGCAGACCGTTTGCGGCACACCAGCATGCCTTGGCGCAATGGTTGAAAGTCGCTGACTTAGAAACTAGCGGCGGCATTTAGAGGGATGGGCAGTGTAATTGTAACTGGGAGCGATGCAGCAGGGCCGCACAGCCCATACTGCATCCTATCCTGGCAAGGAGCAGTCTGGAGGTCTCCTTGAGGTTAAGGAAACATTCATTCCCTTACCCCGGGTAAAGCCCCAGTCTGTGCAACGGGGCTACTCGGATCGGCACTTGCTAAATCACTGGCATAGAACTAAGAAGCCTTGTGTCAGGCTTCCAAGCCCGGGAGGGGGCATAGGATTCAGCATGCACCAGCACTGCACCCGCCCCCCTCCCAGGCCTAAATCACCCCCATCTCCACCCTCCCTCCACCCTTCCCCAGTCCCCACGTTGCTCAGACGCGGGCGTTAGGCCGGCCCAATGCATGATTAGGATTGCACTGTAAATCAATGAACACATTTGGTGTGTGTGTATGTGTGTGTGTGTCAAAATTCCAAAATCCGAACACAGGTTTCATTTTTATGTACATCATTACCGTATTTAACATTATTAATATACATTAGAATAAAATGGCAGCCCTCAATCCCATAACTGTCCCACATCATTCTAGCATGCAGGGGGCAAATATTTCCATCAACCAAAGAAGGTCCATCATGACAGACCTATTAGAAACAGAAATTTGCATTCTGCTTCCTCTTCCTGCAACTTGCAGATGTACCAAGGGTCATTGTCAAGCCAGATCGGAATCCAACCCATAATCTACTCCTCCCCACACACAGACAGCCAAAACACGCTGCAGTGCCTTCGGATCATTTTCAATCTCTGAGCCTGCGAAGCCTCTGCAACTTTAATTTTGCTTTGTTCAACAGTCGAAGGTTTCTGTTTCTTTCTTCTTCAACAAACG